>VZSC01011767.1:120742-168524 GCA_013398225.1 Steatornis caripensis | reverse complement strand
CAGGGAGAGCGGGCGTGGGAGCCTCGCGTCAGGGCTGCGGGGCCGGCACGCTCAGGGGGAGCCCGAGCCCCCCAGGCTGGGCCACGGGCTTTGCTGGAGCTTCGCAGCGCCCAGCGGAGCCGCCTCGGTACTCCTAGGGGTGAGCCCGTGTGGCGGCGGCAGCGCCTCCCCGCCTCACGCTTGGGGGTGTTTGGGTCCTCGGTCCCATCCTAGGTAGCAACGCGGGCTCCCCAAAGGCCACCCCAAGCCTCGCAGGCAATGTGCAGTTGATAGGAGTCACCGCGAGTCCCGAGCACGCATTGACCCCGGGCATCGCCCCTGTCTTCCAGGGCTCCAGCTGCTTCCCCTGCTGCCGAGGAGCGCGTGGCTGTTTGGTGAGCGAGTGCACTCTTATCTCGCCAGCGCGGAGCTGGGGCAGCCCCTCGCTCTTGAACGCAGCCCCTCGCCCTTACCCGCAGCCCCTTTCCCCTGCTGCCCACCCGCTTCGTCACGCATTCTCACACGAGCAACGGGTGCGCATATCCCCTGACGTCGAGTGGTTTATAGGTGATGCTGGGCATGAGCACTGTGATAACAGGAACACGGGACATTTGTCTGCTCGGGGTTTCTTTGCAGTTCGGTACATCGGCTCCGTGGGATGCATTTTCAGCAGGGTTGGAGCCACTGCTTCGTCTCCCCAGCCCATCCCGGCCCTGCTGCTGAGGGTCTGGCACTGGGGACAGCATGGGACATCTCCTCGGTTGTTTGCGCCATGCTTCGTTCCCCTTCTTGGGGCCATGTGGGCACAAACTGGGTTCAGCAGTCCCTCTGCATCCTTTTCCCAGCACTGCCCCACAGGGCAGACGCTTTTTCAGATGACTGGCACAGCCAGCGTGCTGCGTGGGTTTCCCCATCTCATTGCTCCAACCTCCTTCAGTCCAGTGACACCAGGATGATCCTTTCCTTTTGTACTCATTTCTCCCAACTCTTAACACACGGACAAGCTTTTCAGGCCNATCTCCTCGGTTGTTTGCGCCACGCTTCGTTCCCCTTCTTGGGGCCGTGTGGGCACAAACTGGGTTCAGCAGTCCCTCTGCATCCTTTTCCCAGCACTGCCCCACAGGGCAGACGCTTTTTCAGATGACTGGCACAGCCAGCGTGCTGCGTGGGTTTCCCCATCTCATTGCTCCAACCTCCTTCAGTCCAGTGACACCAGGATGATCCTTTCCTTTTGTACTTATTTCTCCCAACTCTTAACACATGGACAAGCTTTTCAGGCCCCAAAGGGACAGACAGTGGCTTCCGCCTCCCAAAACGCTGTGTCAAAAGGGGAAAAGCAGGTAGAACTGCAGGAACAGGCTGAAGAGGAATGCGACCGGTGCCACTGCAGCCCCGTAAAGATGCATAGCAAGACAGGAGCTGGCCCGATGCCATCGCCACAGGGATGGATGGATGGATGGATGGATGGATGCAGCGGGGACTCCTGGCAGCTCCAGGTGCTGGGAGCATGCGGTGAATCATGGCAGTCTGAGGCATTGCTTTTTTGGATCGCAAAACCCAGCTTTGCTTGGAGTTTGGGTTTTGCTTAGGTACAATACACAGGGAAACTATAGGATGTGGGAAACAGGCAAAGGAGGAAAAAGTACTGGTGGTGAAATCAAATTCCTTGGTTCCCTCATCTGCGCATCTCCCGCGGCAGCAGTTGCCCCAGAACTACATTTCCCACGCGAGCTGAGCATCCTCAGAGGTGCCTTTCCTTCCGTGCCAGCGTGCAAGGCTAGGCGACCTTCAGGTGCTGTCCCTGCGAGTCGCTCTCTCAAGCTTTGAATTTGAGGCAGCTATCAGCTGTCTCCGAGGCCACCTAACACAGTCTGGGGTTTCGCTCAAGCAGGAGAGCACAGAATTGCAAATACGCTGCTGTTTGAGGAGGAGGCAAGCGGAACCGTCACATCCTTGGCCTCCTCAGGGGAAAAACCACAGGCTAGTGCTTAGGGTACCAGACTTGGACAAGAGAGGAATGTTCAGTTCTCTGGTCTCCTGTAGATGTCCTGAGTGTCTTAGAGCAAGCAGACCCAAATTAAGGTTTTTAAATGCCCAAGTCCTCTACAAAATCGTGGGGAACCTTGAGGATAGACAGAATTAGATACCTCAGTTCCCTGGAGGAACTGGCCTTCAGGTTTTCAGATTGTGTATCTGCCCTCTCCTACCTCCCTCAGAGATAAATGTTGGCTCTGCTTACAGACACAGGCAAACCATGAACCCGCTCAGCTGTAAATGAAGGTGAAATTTTGCCCTCAGCTTGTTAGACCCCTGTACACCGCAGTGGATGAAGTTGGATGAGGGCACTGCTCGCTGAGCCCAGTTCAAAATGGCAATTCAAGCACTACTTTTTGTCACGCTCCAACTTTACCATTTGGTTGGGCAAAATGGGACGCATTATTACTCCGGTTATTCTGCTTCACAGTCTGTGTCATGGGGGACTGGGTGATTCCAGTGCAACCTGGCTCTACTACCCACAGCCAGGCAGAGCCAGCCTGTCCAAGGGCTTATTCTGTTTCTCATTCTGGCCTCACAGTCTATGCTTCTCTTTTACCTACTTCTGCATGATGATCAGTGATGATGTCGGTGCTAGAACAAATAATATGTTAAGAAAAATGATTCTCTGCTGTCTTGTCTTTCAGTAGCATCGCAAGGACCTCATGAAACATCGTTACGGTTCCAAGGAAAACGGCCTTTTTTTCTGTCCAGGTGTAAGTGTCATTTCTCTTTGCGCCCACATTATTCTTTTTCTGCTGCATGTTTCCAAGTGACTTTAGAAGTCTTTTTCCTGTTCAACTCTGTTTTGATTTGATAAACTAGGGATGGAGGATTGGAGAGGGAGTTCTCGAATCCCTCTGTGGTTTGACACACTTGATAACCGCTGGGCAGCTGTGTCTGCCCAGGAGGGCAAGGCAACCACTGCTCAAGCTTCTTCACTTTGCAGGTCCTTTAATTATAGATAGATAGACAGACAGATAGATTTAAATATCTAAAAATATGTATGTGTATATATATTAAATATATAAAAATATATATTTGTATATATATTAAATATATATTTCCCCCAATTAATTTTAGAATAGCTCCACTATTTTAAATATATTTTTGTATATATATATTTATATTTTTAATGTTATTCCCCCACTGAATTTGGAGAAGGAAAGAAGTTCATCCTTCAGCCCTTTTTGGTCTTAACTTGCTCAGCCGAGGCCAAGTGCCACCACAACTCAAACTGTCAGGTCAGCAGAGTGGAGCTGACAGCGCCACCTCACTTCACTACCTCCCTCCAGCTTCTACTGGTAACTACAGATCCAGGAGACACACATGACCGGCAGGCTGGACATGTCTGTTATATCCTGCCATGGAAATAAACGCCTCTCATAAATTTCCCAAGCATTTCAGCGAGCTGCGTGGGAAGGGAGAAGCATTTCCAGGTGCCCCCCGGCTCGGCCGTTAGCAGCCCCTGGATCACTCATCATCCCTGCGCCATCCCAAATCCCCCATGGCTGGGCAGCTGTGAGCGGTTGCTACCGCCAGATGCGAGGCTGGACCACCGAGGCCCTACAGAAGGGACGTGGCCATCCCAAACCACAAGCGCACCCGAGTATTGATGCTCATTACATTTGCACCCACCCATGCGTGTAATCCCACAGATTCCTAATGCTGCAAGCAAACAAATAATTGTCCCGCTCCGCCTGACACTGCGGCAACCCCAAATGCCTGCACGCAATTTCATTTCTTGCTGTCGCTGCTGCTTTTAGTGACAGCCGATGGGGCAGCCAGCTGGGGACGGCACGAATAACCGCCGTGTGATGTTGAGAGCACAGCAAGAGCTGAATCAAGAAATCCGAATTGGTTGTGTAGAAAGCTTCACCCAGGTAAGTTTAGTAAATAAAAGGCACTGAGCTTTGACTTGAAAGATGCCCTTGCTGTTATCTCAGATGGAGACAATCCTGCCTCTTCTTGATAGTCACAGGCTTTACTCACCCAATGCACACATCTCATTTCAGCAGAGACCCTTCTACCCATTCTCAGCATCCCCAAAGCACCTCTAACTGCTGAGCAAAGGCGAATCCTCTTGCAGTGCTGGAGCAGCGCTTTCAAGCCCACATCTGCGAAGGTTTTTAAGCAATATTGCTACCAGGCAGCCAGTGAGCTCAGCAGCTCAGGGAGCCCTGAAAAAAACTTATCCTGATAAATTAATAGCCACTGTTAAGATTTTCACAGTAACAACTGTGCATATTTATCAGTTCCCCTCTGATACGCACTTAACCGGCAGCGCTGTATTTGGAGGCAGCAGAAATCTCTCCGCACATCTGTTTTTCCAGTTCTGCCAAAGAGCATTCATTTTTCTCTAATAACTTGACCTGTTTGGTTTCTGGCAGAAGACGCCTAAGCAGAGCACTCGCTCTCTGGATTCGCTCCAGTACGAGATGAGGTCAGGGCAACAAAGAAAAAGAAACAGCTGGATGGCTATGAAGCAGTGGGAACAAACAGGGTAGGGACCAGGGCTTTTTCTTTCCTTCCCTTTTTATTTATCCAATGGGATTTCATTCCTGGGCGTATGTATTCCCCCGGCAGACGGTATCACAAAAGCTGCATTTCCTGCAAGCCGCTCTTGTGGGGCGCCTCCTCCAGCCATCTGACCATACCCAGGGTGCAGGTATAAATAGCACAGCCAGCTAATCCCTCCTCTGGTCGGCTGTCGGGAAATGTGAGACACAGGACCTAGGGGCTTCCACTGAGATATTGCATCTCCTACACAAGCACTTTCATCTTGATTTCAGCAGGGTGGGGTTCGTATTCTCCCACTCCCACTTTATTTTTCCATTTCATCATGTTCTCGTTAGTCTACACAAGGCTTCCCGGGCTGGGGGCTTTTACCTTGCNCCTCCCTCCAGCTTCTACTGGTAACTACAGATCCAGGAGACACACATGACCGGCAGGCTGGACATGTCTGTTATATCCTGCCATGGAAATAAACGCCTCTCATAAATTTCCCAAGCATTTCAGCGAGCTGCGTGGGAAGGGAGAAGCATTTCCAGGTGCCCCCCGGCTCGGCCGTTAGCAGCCCCTGGATCACTCATCATCCCTGCGCCATCCCAAATCCCCCATGGCTGGGCAGCTGTGAGCGGTTGCTACCGCCAGATGCGAGGCTGGACCACCGAGGCCCTACAGAAGGGACGTGGCCATCCCAAACCACAAGCGCACCCGAGTATTGATGCTCATTACATTTGCACCCACCCATGCGTGTAATCCCACAGATTCCTAATGCTGCAAGCAAACAAGTAATTGTCCCGCTCCGCCTGACACTGCGGCAACCCCAAATGCCTGCACGCAATTTCATTTCTTGCTGTCGCTGCTGCTTTTAGTGACAGCCGATGGGGCAGCCAGCTGGGGACGGCACGAATAACCGCCGTGTGATGTTGAGAGCACAGCAAGAGCTGAATCAAGAAATCCGAATTGGTTGTGTAGAAAGCTTCACCCAGGTAAGTTTAGTAAATAAAAGGCACTGAGCTTTGACTTGAAAGATGCCCTTGCTGTTATCTCAGATGGAGACAATCCTGCCTCTTCTTGATAGTCACAGGCTTTACTCACCCAATGCACACATCTCATTTCAGCAGAGACCCTTCTACCCATTCTCAGCATCCCCAAAGCACCTCTAACTGCTGAGCAAAGGCGAATCCTCTTGCAGTGCTGGAGCAGCGCTTTCAAGCCCACATCTGCGAAGGTTTTTAAGCAATATTGCTACCAGGCAGCCAGTGAGCTCAGCAGCTCAGGGAGCCCTGAAAAAAACTTATCCTGATAAATTAATAGCCACTGTTAAGATTTTCACAGTAACAACTGTGCATATTTATCAGTTCCCCTCTGATACGCACTTAACCGGCAGCACTGTATTTGGAGGCAGCAGAAATCTCTCCGCACATCTGTTTTTCCAGTTCTGCCAAAGAGCATTCATTTTTCTCTAATAACTTGACCTGTTTGGTTTCTGGCAGAAGACGCCTAAGCAGAGCACTCGCTCTCTGGATTCGCTCCAGTACGAGATGAGGTCAGGGCAACAAAGAAAAAGAAACAGCTGGATGGCTATGAAGCAGTGGGAACAAACAGGGTAGGGACCAGGGCTTTTTCTTTCCTTCCCTTTTTATTTATCCAATGGGATTTCATTCCTGGGCGTATGTATTCCCCCGGCAGACGGTATCACAAAAGCTGCATTTCCTGCAAGCCGCTCTTGTGGGGCGCCTCCTCCAGCCATCTGACCATACCCAGGGTGCAGGTATAAATAGCACAGCCAGCTAATCCCTCCTCTGGTCGGCTGTCGGGAAATGTGAGACACAGGACCTAGGGGCTTCCACTGAGATATTGCATCTCCTACACAAGCACTTTCATCTTGATTTCAGCAGGGTGGGGTTCGTATTCTCCCACTCCCACTTTATTTTTCCATTTCATCATGTTCTCGTTAGTCTACACAAGGCTTCCCGGGCTGGGGGCTTTTACCTTGCATTTTTCAATGTCTTCTCTCTTTTTTCTGATATTCAGCTAAATCATCTTAAAGCAGCAGGCAGAAAAATTGCCAGTGGGATGGGAAAGAGGTGGAAAGGAGGGGAGGGATGAAGGAATGGAAGACAGGGAGAAGACATGCAAGTACAGGAGAGAGACAGCGAAACAGTCTGCACATGTTCCCTGTTCGGAGAATTTCTCTCTCTCTGACCTCACTTTCTCCATGGCCAGAAATTCTACCTCAGGACTTGCCAAGGAGACAATGCAGCATTCCTCTACTGGGCCACAAAGCAAGTGTGAAATGTTCTGTTTTAATAGTTTACAGAACAAAAGGAACACAACAGCCACCATATGATTCATATCTGCTGAAATCCAGCAGCCAAAGCTGTGGGAGAGGAGAGACAGACGAAGAAAGGAAAGGATGAGGAGGTGTGGGTTTGATTTGGCTTTTTCTTCTGGTTAGTCACTGCTGACCTAAGGAAAGACAAGAAGGACCACATTGGATTATACCAGAGTTTAAGAGCCCCCGATGTCCTCTCTCTGACATGGTCTTTGGTAGATGGCTGCAGAGAAAATACAAGGAACAGCACAAGTACAAATGCTGTTTCCTCTAGTAAGTGATCTCATTTTCCTTCCTGAGCCAGAGGTTGTAGCTGCATCATCAGCTTTGAAAGCCCTTCATCGACATTTCTTCCATGATGTTTTCTAATCACTTTTTGAGCCCATTCATACTTTTGGCACCCTGGACATCCTGTGGCAGCGAGTTGCACGATGTAATTGTCTGGTGTGTGAAGACATACTTCCTTTGGGTTGTTTTAAGCCTTTCCTTGTTTCACAGAATCACAGACTGGTTGAGGTTGGAAGGGACGTCTAGAGGTCATCGGTCTGAACCCCTGGCTACAGCCGGGCCACCTGGAGCCAGTTGCCCAGGACCACATCCAGATGGCTTTTGAATATCTCCAAGGATAGAGTCTAAACAACCTCCCTGGGCAACCTGTGCCAGTGCTTAGTGACCCTCACTGTAAAACAGGTGTTTCCTGATGTTCAGAGGGAACCTCCTCTTCTTCAGTTTGTCCTCCTTGCCTCTGGTCCTGTCCCTGGGCACCACTGAAAAGAACCTGGCTCCATCATCTTTGCATCCTCCCTTCAGGTATTTGCATACATTGATGAGATCCCCCAGAGCCTTCTCTTCTCCAGGCTGATAAGACCCAGGTCTCTCAGCCTTCCCTCATAGGAGACCTGCTCTGTTCCCTTCACCATCCTTGTGGCCCTTCGCTGGACTGTCTCCAGTATGCCCATGTCTCTCTTGCACTTATTTACTTCTACGCCGTTCATAATTCTTGTACTTCTACTCTGTCCTTCCTTCAAGCACCTCTTCCACATCATAGAGGTATAGTTTACTCAGTGTCTGCTTTCATAGAAGCTGCTCTATCCCTCAGTCACCTTTACCTGCCTCTCCTGGTGCTTCCACAGGGAACCTCAGAAATGTGCTCACTGCTCGAGGTACAGGTGAGTCATGCACTGACTTTCACAGCAGCAGGCCACAGAGAGGTTTCCAACGGTTGGGCATGGCAAGAAGAGCACCAGTCTTTAAGACTAGGAAGTGATTTCCCAGTTATTGTTAATTCCATTCCTGGAAGCACTGGAACAACCAAAAGCTTTGCAAACATGTAGAAAAGGAGGATATGAGTAATAGCCAGTGCAGATTCAGCAAGAACAGAGCTGGTCAGACTCATCTAGTCTTCCGCAATGAGGCAATAAACCTTCCAGATGAGAGGAAAGGTGCAGATGCCATATATGTTGGTGTACAAGTAAGGCTTGATGATACTGTGTCATACGGTATCGCTATAAGCAAGAAGTACACCTGGACTAGGAGAAAGTATGAATAGATGGCTGCACGACTGGTCAAAACTCCTCTTGGAGGTTAGTTACTCATGGCATGAAGTGACGCAAAAAGCCTCTTGTAAATCTGGTACTGATCAGCGTTTCCACGAGTGACTCAAAATCCAAGCACAGCTTTTTACGTTTGCAGTTGACAGCGGGCTGGGACAAGCTGCCAGAAAGTTGGAAGCAGGACTAGAGATCAAGGCAGACTTGATGAGCAGGAAAAAAAGGATGCGATGCAGTGTCCCTCTGTTGGGATCCTCCTCCAGCTCCCACACAGAGGACAAGAGAGGTGGAAGGGCTTTTCCCTGCTTGTGCCTGCCTTTGGCAGCACAATGTGTAATTGGCTCAAATTGCAGAAGTTTAATTAGACACCAAGAAACCCCTTGCAGTGCAGTGAAGCACTAGGGTGGATTGCCTGGGAAAGCTGGTAGGACAGGTTAGTCCTCCATGTGGGGTGGTGGGTGGGCAGGAGCCACTAGTCCTGCCTTGAGGCAGAAGAGAGGTGTAGCTGGCCTCTTGAAGTCCCACTCTCAGTCCTGCTTTTCCGTGATTTTTATGGTGATGACCCTCTGTCAGGATGTTGATGTTTTCTCTCAGGATGCTGTTATTCTAATACTGCTTTACTCTCTGCTCCTCTACTAATAAATCCTGCTGTTCAGGTGGCTGGTGTGACCAGGGCTGAGTATTTTTGACCTGGTATTCTCAGGGCCTGGTTACACGATCACTTCAACACAACATAAATCTGAGCTGCTACCAGGATGGCCTTGTCCTCTCCTCCTCCAACACGTGCTTTTTCTTACCCCCTCTCTTGCCTGGCACCGCAGACCATGCAGCTGTGCATGACTCAGGTCAGGAGACCGATCCAGCTGAAACCTCACCAGCCGGGAGGGAGGCAAGAGGAGAGATCAGTTTTCCATTACTTGTTCTGCTATCTCACATCCTTTGTCTGTCTTGTCTACCTCGAATGGAGCAATCACGACTTGTGCTGTGTTTGGAAAGCAGAGTGGAAATGTAAGGTGATACAAGCAATGTTTTGAATAATCTTTTCCAGACTGAGGGATGTCTAATACGGCTGTGCAGAGGAGAGCAGTGCCCGCGGAGATCCTGCTGCCCCTTGGCTGGGAGTGGGGCTGTGCAGAAGCCCTGGGAGATGCTAACCACCACCTCAGGAGGCAATGGATCACACTGGATGGCACAGACGATTTCCCCATTAACACGAGGAGGATGCCAGGAAGCTGTTTGTCCCATGTTACAGCCCTGATCCTGTCCATCCAGGGTCCTGCCTCTCGACCAGAGGTCACCATGAGCTTCATTTTGCACATGTAAAACATCTATCTTGATGCTAATGCATGCCTTTGCTACTCAGCTAAAACCAACTAAATCTTGTTATTTGGGAGACGGAGCTTGTTCTTTGTCACTGAATATGTTTGCCAAGACTTGGAGGGCTTGCCAAGGTTAGGAGAAATGTGTCGCTGAGGGAAGGCACCGTTCAAGGGATAAGATGAGGAAGATCAAGAAGAAAAGAAGTTGGTACGCGCTGCCATAGAAAATGCATTTTAAAGTTACTTGACTTGTTTTAACAGCAATTGGGTAATGAATGAGGCAGCCGAGGGAACGCTCTTGGCTTTATTCCCATTCGCTGTTAGACAGTCCTCTGGGCGAACGCATGTCAGAGCAGTCTCTATCCTGACACCAAGTGGAGAGAGCTCACAAGGACTCCTTTCAAATACGATCAAGTGTATGGGAATGGCAGTGAGGAGAGATGCCGGCCCAGCCACCCCTTCAAGCACCAACGAGGCATCATACAGCTTATAGGCATTTTTGTATCTGTAGGAAACTTGAAGATCCTGACTCTTAGCAGAAGAGGCTTACAGCAGAGAGAGTTACATATGATAAAAAACACCATTCTGCTCTCCTGCAATTTTTACCCTCCTACCCCAAGTTTCCACCAGTGCCGCATGTAGTGAGCAGCCTGGTGTGTGCATGCAGAGCATCCTTAGTGGGCACAAGGTGGGTTTCCAGAGCGGTGGGAAAGTCGCAGAATCACACCAGTTGAGGCTGGCAGGGACCTCTGGAGGTCATCTGGTCCAACCCTCTGCTCAAGCAGGGCCACCTGGTCGCCCAGAACCATGTCCAGACAGCTTTTGAATATCTCCAAGGATGGAGAATTCATCGCCCTGAAAGTGAAGAGGAGGGTACCTTTTCCTTGGGAGGAAGGGCTGGTGCTCGGTCACGTGAGATGACTGGCATGGCAGTGTGTGGGGGTGGTCCCACCATGCTGCCGAAGAGCAAGGCAAGGTGCACCGACCTGAGCCCAGCATCCCTCCCAACGCATCTGATTTGCACTTTCCCACACTATCCATCTCCATCCTTCCCCCATTTTTTCAGGAGAGGTTGGGGACTTGTTTTCCCCCTTGCCTGCACGTCAGACCTCTTGCAGAATCCTCCCAGCATGCAGCTCAGTTTTAGACTGGTTGAGGTGGGAGACTAGTGCTTGGACTGCACTGCTCGACACCGCATCCTGTTTGTGCCATCTGCCTCAACTGAATATACAAGTAAAACAAAATGCATCAAAAAAGATAAATCAGTCAACTGTAAACTGTTGGCAAGAATCCTTCAATTATATGTTTGCTTCTGTCTTAGGCATTTGTACGAGACACTAGAGCCTAGAAGTGCTAGCTTTAATTTGTGCAACATAAGAGTTTCCTTCAGGAGGAGTTCAGTCATTTGACCGGACAAATCTGACTCACCTTCACATTACCTTGAGCACCTCTAACTCCTCCTGAGCAACACAACCTTTTGATCCTGGCGCTGGGATTAAGGGGAGATTACTGCCAGATAGTGCTCCCCCATGGATTCTGAAGCCTTCAGCTTCCCATGCCCATTTGAGGTTTTTTTCTCCCTAGGTGTCTTATTCTTCACTCTTGCTTTATGCACCTCGACTTCTGCCTCCCGGGGGAAAAAACCCTCACTGAATTGTAAAGACCAGTGAGACACAGAAGCTCCAGCGCCAGCCATGGGCTAAACATCAACCCCCCGGCCAAGAAGCAGCAGCACCTGAGAGTGCTCTGCACTGGAAAGGTGACAGCTTGTCTCCCAGGGGGAAAAAAAATCCACATCAATTTAACACAAAAAGGTGCTAAACACATCTAGCATTGAGCTGTCCCATCCCTCTGATGGATGGCATTCAAGAGCAACACTGAAAGGAGGCACCAGTGATGATGAATTTATGCAGTGGAAAGCATTCAGTGGCTGCCTCTGTGTTTTAACTCATCTCCTAATTACTCTACATAGGAAAAAAGGAAGAGGAAAATGTATCACGCATGGACTTACCCAGCTGATCCAGAGCAAAGAGGGCTGAGGCACCTTCGGAGAGCTCATTGTCTGAGGGAAGAAGAACAAATGCTTGGAAAGGTCAGCTGGAGAGGGAGGTGTGGAGAGCTGGGGTGACAATGCTGTTTTAGTTGCACTGCAGATAAGCCCCTGCTCAGCTTGCTGCCACTTCACCCCTGACAGCCTTCATATGTGTGTTTCTTTTAATCCAGCTGTTACCGAAAAACCTCGGAGTCAGCTCAAGACGGAGACTTGGCAGGATGAACCCTTATTCTCCTCCAGCATTGCCAAAGCGCAAGAGCTCTGCTGCCCTGTCTCTGCCCACACCAGGCTCCCCTGACCAAGCTCCCCTTTCCGGCCATGCCATGGCTCTCCTCTCCCTTTCCACACCTCACCCAGGTCTCAGGGCATGGCCAGGAGCATCCTGCCCACAGCAAAGCTTTCCTGCCTGCTACCATCTCATTCAACAACAGCAACTGGGGTAGGTTTAATCAGCGGGAGCAGGAAAATGCTCCTGCTGGGATTTTTCAGAGGCTGAGCAAACCCTTGAGTCATCTGATAATAATATTGCTCTAAATCAGTACCCGTGGCAGGTTAGACCATGAGCTCTGGAAACACATGAGCCAGTGGCATCTCTCATTGAAAGCTCATGGGAGACTATTTTGGATGCCAAGTCCAACCCCACCACAAGGCCGCCAATCCTCACCTGCTCCCAGCTGTGGACCACAGCACACAGGGACCCCCTCACTGCCGGAAGGACCTGCAGCGTGTGGCCAAGTGTTAAATGCTACCTGTGCCTTGGAGTTGGTGGGGATTTCTTTATTTTCGAACATTTCTTTCAATGTCAAAATGCTGCTAAGTTGCAGAAACTGAATGCAATTTTTTTAAAAAAATAAAGTAAATTTGCAGAGAGCGGAGTTTTTCCTGTTGGTTTTTGGATTTTTTTCCTTTCAGGTTCATGGCATGGGTTAGACTAAAGGACTTTTTGGTCTGGAATCTGTGGACTGCTCCTAGGGGGTTCAAGGAGGATGTTTAAGGAGGGCAGGTGTATGACAATACTTGTGACATTTTTAAGAGATATTGCNCGGAGTTTTTCCTGTTGGTTTTTGGATTTTTTTCCTTTCAGGTTCATGGCATGGGTTAGACTAAAGGACTTTTTGGTCTGGAATCTGTGGACTGCTCCTAGGGGGTTCAAGGAGGATGTTTAAGGAGGGCAGGTGTATGACAATACTTGTGACATTTTTAAGAGATCTTGCCCCCCACTATAAAATGCCGTTACGCCCGCTATAAAATGCTGTTCTACAGTTAGAAAAATCTGTGAGCCACTAGTTTAGGATAGCAACTGGCTGCATACAAAACAAAAGGCCAATGTGCATCCAGATTTAACGGGTTTGGATTTGTATAAAGCCCTGACGGCAGCGACTCTGCCCTCCTCTGCATTAGAGACCTAAACACAGCAGGATCCCAAACCCAACAGTATAACCTAACCTATAAACGGTAACACAGACCACACACATGGCAAAGATTTTAGGAAATTAACAGAAGCAGAGATTGTCCTAATGGGCAAAAAAGTTCGGACTGCAGCAAACATCCCCGTGCTGGTCCCTCGGAGCCGCCCTGGCCTGGGTACCTGCAGAAGCAGCAGCTGCGCTGTCATATGGATGCCACCCAGCGGTGGCATCCAGGGGAGATCGAACCCAGGGCTGCTGGGTTCAAAAACATAAAGCTCCTTATTGAATTCAAGTCTCGTGGAAAAGGAGGCGATGCAGCATCTCGGACTGTCCCCTTCCCCGGGCATCTGGGCTATCAGCAGGAAGCCGAGGGAAACAGATGGAGATAAGCGAAGCGTTTTCCCAAAGCAAAATGTTTCCGTTCCCAAGGTGCTGCCATCTGGAACGCTGTGGGTTTATTTTGATTTTAGTCCGAGGCACAGCGTGTCCCAGCCAAGCAAAGATCTTTGCCCAAGAACGGGGCAGCTTGTGCTGGCCGGTGGGGGCAGGGACCTCTGGTGATGAAGACGAGCTGAGGCTGAGCAGGAAGCACACGTGGCTGCTTCTGCCAAATGTACGAAGCAGGATTAAAAAGCAAATTACAGCAGCTGGCTGGAAATTAGGTACAGGTGAATTGATAAAGGAAGTAGTTCTGATGGCTATTTCTCATGTCGTCTGCCCCAAGTGCTTTCCTGAGACTGGCAATTTCTGGAGAGCGACGGACCTCAGCTTTGGGCTGGGACGTCTTGTGTCGTGCTAAGGTGGGCTGAAACCTTGAACGGTCCTGCACAGGGTGCCCCAGCCGGGGCAGCGCTCAGCACTCCTGTCACTGCTAGGACAGCGTGTCTCCCTGGAGCTCTCCTAAATTGTCCCATGGAAACATGACTGAAGAGAGAAGGGAGTATTTTACTAGCTCTCCTCCTCACTCCTCCCCAGCCACTGTCATCTACAGAGTCCTGCTCGTGGAGTATGAGGGTGGTCACATCACATATTAACTTGCCAAAAGGCCGCTCCAGAAGGAAGAAAACCCAGAGATCGAGAGCCTGTGTCAGAGTGCAGTCTCCTGGCATGACACTGCACTTTGGGTCAGACCTTTCCCACCTTCATACTGAGTACTGCCTTGCTCTGGACACAGCCCAGCAAAACCCCTGGGACTGCCGCAAGCACAGGGAAGGGCAGCAGCACATCGAGAAGGCTTCCAGCACATTCACTGGGTGGATTAAAAACCAGCAATCATGTCCTACCTGCTTTCACACTGGCCAAGGGATGGATCCCACCATGAGACAACCAGTTGGTTTCATCCAGCTTCCAGTTTTCACCAGGGTCCATCTCTGATCTGCAGCATCAAAGATCTGCTTGCAATGCCTCCTGCCGCTCTCTCTGGGAAATAACCAGAAGATACTCTGAGTGCCTGTCGTGGTCCACACCATGGCCAGCCGCTGAGAAGCTTCCCTCAGCAGAGGAAAATGTCTTGTCAATATCTCAGGAAAAAAAAGGAAAAGAAAAAAATTGCACAGCTCACAGACTATGGGAGCAAGGAGCAGCTGACTCTGCCAAGCCTTGACTTATCACATTGACAGCTCCCTGCTGTGCCAAAAGGCCACTGGTGCTTAGACCTCTTCCATTTTCTGTTGTCAGTCTGACCAACACTGAGAAATTCCTAATCCCTCACAATATTTGCAGGGATGGGGTTTTATTTCTGAGCAGGATGACGTGACACAGGCATGTCACATCAGGGATGAGTGTCTCAGCTCTACATGCCCAGCCAGGGTCCCGGTTGGCAAGGGGAGCAAGCAGGGGTGCTGATCCTTGCTCCTGCTTCCCAGCCCCTCCATGGACAGGAGTTACAGGCCAAGAGTTATGAGTTACACATTACAAGCCAATGCTACCACTGTCCGCTTGGCTCTCGCAGCTGCTCCAGCCCTGGAGCGNAGGGTCCCGGTTGGCAAGGGGAGCAAGCAGGGGTGCTGATCCTTGCTCCTGCTTCCCAGCCCCTCCATGGACAGGAGTTACAGGCCAAGAGTTATGAGTTACACATTACAAGCCAATGCTACCACTGTCCGCTTGGCTCTTGCAGCTGCTCCAGCCCTGGAGCGGTGGCTGTGAGCAACCAGGGAAGGACGGAGATTGCTGAGCAGTTAAAGCTGCAGGTTCTAACCCCAGAAACTCCTTGTCTGGTGTAGACACTGAATTATTTTCCTGTATCCGCCATTCGGTGCTACCTACAGGTTTGTTGCAGCTGGGAGTCCATGGAAATACGTGGAGGCATTTTCCCTCCCTGACTCCTCGAACCTGTGCATCCCTGGTAGGGTAAGCACACAGGGGCGTTTCATCCATCCCTAAATTTTCAGTGTTACATGGATTTAGGAGGGAATAGAGTCCTTCCAGTGTCAACAACCTCTAATTTATCAAAGAAGAACACACCAGTGTTGGGATGCAACAAAAAAGTTACTGCAGAGTTTTTTTGCCTCTGCGGGAAGATGCTGAGGAGGAGGTGACAACAGGGACATTCCCTAACATTGTCTGAGCCAAAGACAGACCCCAAATGGCACCAATGGAGCTGGTTTCATTGTGAGGTGAGTCCCCTGGGACCTGCCACACTGGAAGTTGTGTATCCGTACAGCCCCTGATTTTCATCATGATTATTTGTAGGACTTTGTTGTAATTCAGTGCTGCTAGGGCCCTAAGTTCAGGGTGCTCCTGGAAGGGATGGGCAGGTAGCGATGGAGGGACACCATCACACCAGCACTCTTTACTTAGGAAACCAGGCAAAGGAAGAGATGGATGGGCCCTGTCCCCATGGGGAAGCAAAGTATGGCCAAGCCACACCACTGCATTTCCACTGGCACACCCCAGCCATCATCCCATCGCAGAGAAATACCGGAGCTGGGGGGTCTGCGGGAAGCAGCAGCAGCCCCATATCGGCGTGTCGCCTGGTGGCTCCTGGCCTGAGCCCCTGCCCTAGTGTGCTGTTGGCCCTCACCAGGGTGAATCATGGCTGTGCTGGTGCTTTCCTGGATGGCGAGACCTGCAAGACATCACTTCGCCCGTTCTCTTGCTCAATACCTTAATTAAGTAGAATTAAATACTTATGCGTTTGCTGGGCAGCAAACAGGACCGGTCACTGCTGCATGCAGGCAGAGCTTGACTGGGTTTTTTTGAGGTAGCAAATTCACCCGAAGGGCAGTTAATAGGCACTGAGACTGGGTGAATTTGGGTTCAATATGTAATGAGTGAAAGAGAAGAAAGAGAAGAAGAAAAGTTCTGAGAAAAGCTGCAAGGCTCCATTTTGACATTTAAAAAAAGAAACATTTTTTGTTGTTCTTCCAAATGATGTTTTTGGTTTGAAAGTGATCTAGTTTGCTTTTTCTTTTCTTTTTTCTTCTTTTTTTCTAAGTTATGAAAAGCACTAAATAACCTCAAACCAGAATGTCTCGTGCAATGCTTATGAAAAAAATCAAAGAAGAAAAGAAACATTCTCCTTTAGGGGGTGACCCAAAACAAAATTTTCAATTTTTCCATTCAGCCACTGAAATGAAAAACCTATTATTTGTACAGCTCCACTACTGAAAGGCATCTCCTCAATGTGTACTGCTGGCAATTTATTCTTTCCGTCTGCCAAGGGAGAGATTTGTCTGCAAGTTCAATAAAAGTATGAGAGAAAGAACGAAAGGGCAATTTATCAACGTAGCATAGAAGACAAAACGGCTTTTCCATATTCATTCATTTTTCTGAAAGAAGAAAAAAGCAAACCTCCAGACCCCAGCTCTTTGGCCACTGTCCCCCTCTGTTCAGAATCATACGGACACGAAATGGTACAGACACACGTCCTGAGCTCCTGTCACACAGAAGATTAATCGCAAATGTAAAACTTCTGACTTTACTGATGCATAAGGTTCAACCAATATTAGAGAAAGCAAAAGCCAGAATTCATTGAGGATAATAATACCGGCAATGAGAAACACTTAAAAGATCATAAACCTCAGTCATTGCGGTAGCTTTGGGGCATCCATCCCTTCCCTTCACGGCAAAGCTTGGTGCCAGCAGAGGCTGGTGGTGTCAGGTCCTCGGGGCCAGCATCACAGGATCAGGGATGGGTTTGTGGTTCCTGTCTCACCACAGAGCATCTGTCGTGCCCATCCTCTGCTGCGGCCACCCTGCTGGGTGGCGTGGGAGGGACAGGGACAGACACGAGCATAGACCAGGGCCCACTAGCTGCGTTGGCATTCGTGCAGTAGGCTTCTCACTGAAATGCACAGCTGAAGAAAGAAGCATCGCCGCTCATCCTGGTGTCTGGCGAAGGCTGGGATTTATGCTCCAGCTGCTTGAAGCGCTCAGCCTTGTTGCAGTCAATAGCCAACACCTATTACCTCCATCTTTTAAGAGAAATCAAATGTCAGATTTTCCAAAGTGCCTGCTTTTATACCCTGTGTTCAGCCCACATTTAGGGCAGGGGGAGCTCATTTTACACACCTACAGCTTCCACCACTCCTCTAAGAAAAAACAAGACAAGAAAAGACTTGACTCACATCCCTGCTATAGGTCATATCCTGATACGACGTAAAAAAATAAAAGGGGCTGAATGAATTAAGAAGCCTTTCACTTCACAGCTTTCACTATAACACCCACAGAGATCACAAACCACTGTCCATTTTCAGCTTAACCTGCAAACCTCTTCCAAACTGCAGAATAAAATAGCGTAATATTGGAATGACCATTTCAGCAATATGTTACAACCTCTCTAATCTGTAAGAAGTGGCTGTCAGAGGACAAGCCTCGGTTAAGCTCCTCTTCTGGAGCATTTCCAGTTTAAGACAACCTGCCACACAGCTTCTCTGGGCACTCAGCAGCTGTGCAGGGATTTTTTCTTTTTAGAACCATAAACTGCAGGATTCACATGGCCAGAACAGCAAGAAAATAAAAGTTAATGACCTGAGACTAACCCAGACAGACAACAGATTAAAGTGTCAAACCCTAAATGCTACAGCACGTAGGGACTTGATCTGGAGGACAAGAAGAAGCCGGCAGCATTTGCCCAAGCACTGCCCTCAAAATTGGCTCCATCCATCCAGAGATGCAGACGCTGTACTAAGGATCTCCCATTTCTCTGAGCTATTGTAACTCCAGTTCCAATTCAGAGCTCTAGCTGCATCCACGTACTTGACTGGGGGTAAAAATCAGTGGCATCTTCCAAAAGATGCAGGCTCAGCTACTTCTCTCCTCCACGAGGAATGAAGGAGGCCGCAGTTCCGTGAGATGTTCAGTCTGTTCTGACCCGGGCATTGCTAGGGCTGGTGACCACCTTGCTCGTCCAAGCCCTCAAAGAAGCACATAGAAGCCCTTTGTTCTTACTGATTTGGTTGTTTAGATGAACAACATTTCCAACCCTTTGTAGCACCTAAGAAGAGCTCACATGTGAACCCTTCTAAGCAGGATCTGGCCAGGGCGAGTCAGGCAGTGTGGGGTGCGCACAGCTGGTTCCTGGGCAGCAGAGCAGCCCCAAGCCGCATCATCACAGGGCTTGGTGACCAGGCCAGGGCGGGTGACTGCAGAGCCGCCACCAGCATGTCATAGCCTGGTGTAAAGGGGGAGTGAGCATCAGCAGAGACTGGGGCAAGAGAAAGGGCTACTCAACAGCTAAGGTGGCCACCAGCCACGGGAGGTCTGGTAGATGGGGCAGCAGGGAGGACGCTGAGGCGAGTGTGGTTGGATATCAGTTTGGCAAGGGAAGGTGGGACAGGGTAGAGAAATCTTCGTTTCTGCACCCTATAGTGGGGGCAGGCCAGTGCTATAGTGTTTTCCAGCAAGAGAGGGCACCAACCCAGCCTGTACCTCCGAGCAATTCGTAGGGTTTGGGACAGATGTTCGCCACGCCCAAGGGATGAGGTGGGCAGCTAAGGCAGGACTGAGGCTGAGGCAAGATGCAGGGACTGAAGACGGGAGCTTGGTGCAGCTGGAAAAGAGGGAGAGAGCTTGGGCAGACCACGGGAGAAGGTCTCAGGCAGCAATCTTGCAGCAACCACACGTGGGATTAAATGCTACAAGACAGATCCCTTTCCCTGGGATGCTTCCCAGCCACATCAAAATACTGGAACAGCGACACAGCTTTCCTCTCATCAAACATAGGCTTGAAATGTCCAGCTCCACACTCACCAAAGTGGTATATACATCCTTACTGTGCCTATACGGTAACCCAGACTCTTCCCTCTCCCACTCCAAATGAGACCGGAGGAGTTAAAGCACCCTCTGACCCTCAGTTTTTCTCAGAGTAAAACTTGTGTCAAAAAGGCCATGTATGCCAAATGTGGGAGCAGTGATGAGGTAAAGTCACATCACTTGGGCAAGCAGCGGCTGCTCTTGAGCAGGTATCGCTGCCCTGCGAAGGCGTCACTTTTCTGCACCCACCTCTCCGCAGCCGTTGATCTGCCCAAGGGCAATGTGAGCAGGAATGAGAAGGTCTGACCGAGCCTTATGGAGCTGAGCACGGCAGGATCAGGCCTTAGACAGGGACATTACAAACCCGTGTAACTGGGAGCACGATGGCCACAGCAAAGCGCACAAGGTAATAAACTTCTTCCCCGCCACCACAGAGCTCAGCCTGACAGCGGCCTTTAATCACCCAGAGCTGTTCTTTACTGCCTCGCATGTGCTCTCCCTTAATTAGCCCAAAAGGTGACTAATGAGCTACTTGTTAATGCCATCATTCAGAAAGCTCTATTTGTAGCTGGTCTGAAAGAGGTTTTTTTAAAAGCAATGAGTTTCAGCCAACTGGCACAGAGCACGATCACAAGTTAATTACATGATCTTGTGGCAGTTATCTCGAACTAATACATCATTAATCTGATCTTACAACAGCTAAAGGAGAAGCCCAGAGCCAAGAAGCACTTGAAGGCTCCACAGTCTCCAGGACAGGAGCCCTTTTTATGGAAGCTGCTGTTTACACGCAGCAGACACATGTCCGGACAAGCTGCAAGTTGTATTGCTCCCCTCACCCCAACGAACAAAAACATTCAGGAGCCAGGAAACACACGATCTCCTCCAAAGGGAGCCTTCCCAAAAGCGCAGCTGCCATCCGCCTGCCTTGGTTCGTGGCTGAGAGGACAACCAGAACGGGAAGGGGCTCAGGGGCAGTCTCCCAGCATTGCTCAGGGACACCAAAGCACTTTCGATAACCCCTCTGTGTGATGAAGCCCTTTCGGAGGACCTGTCCCATTCTGGTCTTGGGGTAGATACTGGCAGGCAGGTAGTTTCAGGTCACCCGTGCTGATGGTAACAGGCACTAGAAGCTCCTCTATATCCTGTATATCCCTTTGGATATAAAGGTAGGGGGCAAATCAATAAATACATCCCTATTTACATGTCATGATTTCACTCAAATAGCTCATCCCTAGCTAGGGACACACATTTACGCAGATACCCAGGAACAAGAACAAAAGTTTGAAAAGCTTTGAAAATACTAGCTTCAATTTCAGCCAAACTCCTGAGCAAAAGTGCCCTGCAAAACGGTCCCAAAGGAGCTCACAAGCCTGTCCCAGCCATTCCCAGGCACAGCAGGACACCAGGAGCCACCTCGCAGCGCTCCAGGGCCACCGCTCTGATGACAAGGCACAGGAGACGCTGGGTGTGCGTGTCAACCCAGATTCAGGGTGGTTTTAAGATCTATAAGGTCCTCCAAGTTACCGTGTGGAAGAAAATTTCTCTTTCATACTTCTCTGGTTTCCTTCCGAAATCAGTAAATTGAATTGCAACTCAACAATTCAAATGTTAAAGCACTTGAAGCAAAGCCTTTGTCTCCTTTTGTGTCTTTTGCAGAGCTGTTTGTGCTACACCAGCGATACCAAACACCACCACACCTCATTTCTGCCAGTTATCTTCACAGGCGATTAGCTGCCAGGTTATTTTAGCCGTAACAATCACTTATCTATTCAAGAGAGGATAATTTCTCTGTGCTGTTGCCATGGCCTCTCCAAAAGCATATGAGTGCAGTTTTTTTTGCATTCATAGTAGAAAATGTTCCCATCCCAGCCCCAGTTTGAACAAGATATTTCAAAAACTTATAAAATAGAAATGATAAATCTTACCTGAGAAAACACGGTGATTTCTCTGGCTACAAAAAGCGTCAGTGCCTCGGTGCTGCAAGACCAAGCCTTTCTCAGGGAGATGTTTGTCCTCTGTTGGGTAAGGGCTCCACAAAAACTATGCAGCCATTGCCTGGACTTGCTTTGGTTTGGGTAGGTAAGTCACGGGAATTCAGCTGCTCTTGTGTGTTCAAAGAGCTTCGAAATGCTCTACACCACCTATCGGCATTATGGTTCCCGCAAGTATGCGAGGTATGCGTTTGTCTTCCTGAGTCATATAATTATCTTTAGGAAAGCAAGCTGCAGAAGTGCAGGAGAGGAAAAAAAAAAACCCAACTGCAAATCTCTCAACGATTAGCAGTGGCTCTGCAAGGAGATCATGGCAAACAGAGGCTTTGCTAATTCGTATGTCCCAAACGTCAAAGCTAGTGGAGATGCTGGGCTGTCTGCGTTCGTTCCTGCTGTCCTCAGCAGTTTGCAGCAGCACGTGCAGGCAGTGCCGAGGAGAAGGAGCAGCACGGTCTCGAAAGCAGCCACAGCACTGGAAGAACTGATCTGAAGCTCGGTGGGTTGCATAGGTTACGGAGTGGCCTCTGGCCAGGAGGAAAGGTAGGGTGAAACAGTCCCTGATGACTGCTGTTAATGGAGGCTGAGTCATCAGGGATACGGGCTGAAAAAATGATGTGATGCGGCAGTGTCTGGGCTAGTTACATCTTGATAAGGATGTCGGAAGTCTTCCTGGGTTTTCCGTTGAGTCAGAAGCACCTGGGGAAAGGTGACACCAGGAAAGGGATTTCTGCCATGATCAGATGCCACCTCAGGCAGTCTCGGAAGAGGAATAGATACTGTGAGGGAATTGGATACCACATAGGTGGGCTTCCCAGAGAAGCCCCTTGTGCCAAGCATAAAGGAGGAGAGAAGGCTGAGAATGGAGAGCAGTGAAGGGGGCCTTAATTACACCATCTTCTCTCAAGGAAGAATATGGGCTTACCATGGAGCAAATGGCTCCAGCAGATGTTCACACCCTGTAAAACTATCAATCAGAGTTGCCAGTTTTCCCAGATGACTTATAACAAGGACATCTCAGAAGTGAAGCTCCAATTTGTCCGTGACAGCAGCAAACTCACTTGAGTGTAGGCCGTTCACGTGCCTGAGGCAGATGTGAATGGAGCTTGGATTTTGCTCTGTCTCCCGAAAGACATGCTCCATCCATCATCTCTCCTGACAGCTTACAGTACTTAGGAGGCAATTTCAAAATTATGAGCTTAGCTGTGAAGGACTTCCAGCCACAGGTATAGACAGAAAATCTCATACTTGAGAGGCAAATAGCTCCCATTCCCAGGACCAAGAGGGCTTCAAGCACCCACGTGCACTGAACGACAAAGAGAAATGTGCTATGCAGCCTTTAAGCCAACTCTGATCTGTGGCCTTTGCTCGTTCTAGCTGGGGCTCAGTTTTATCACCCCATCCTGGCTTTGGCCCGCATTGCCTAATGCCTCCAACAGTATCTGACTGTGCTTGGCACCTTTGTGTGGGGTGAGCAGGTTGGGACGCTGCCGGGTGTGAGGTGGGTTGCAGGCTGCCTGTGCATTTAGGAAGCCAGCAGGTCCAGGAGCAGCAGACATCAGCAAGGGAGCAAAGACCCTCAAAGACCCTGCATTTCCACACCTCCTCCAGAGGCATGTCTGGGCTCTGACCGCAAAGGGAAAAGCATCTGAGCTCTTACCAAGAGGCATTTTCAGGACTGCCAGCACAGTGCCAAGTGGTGCCAGCTGTGGCGGCTGCTGGTGCGTGGGGCAGTGAAAGATTCAGTCTGTGCCACTGCCTGTGCACGGGTGAGGAGCTGAGAGGAGCCCTCGTTGTGCTAGAATGTCCCAAGGCCATCCTCACATCCGGGCTCACCAACCACAGCTGCGAAGCACCAGGAGCAGCCCTGTCACTGTCGAAGATCTCCCACCAAGCCCCCGGGGTGCTGGTGCCCCAGAATGCACCCTGAGGGTGGGCATGCCCCAAAGCTTCAATTCTGTGGTGGCAGGCACTTGGAGAAAACACTCCTCTTGGACAGAAGTCAACTGATGGACATATGTGTAATGGAGGCTTTGGATTAAGCTTGTTTTTTTCAAAAAAAATCCTACATAGCAGGCTTGTAATTGCAGCAACACCGAGTCTTGATGGCTTTTTCAGGCCAGCTGACAAGGGGCAGGCTCTTACCTCATCCCGGCTTGTCCGTGTGGGGCTGTGGTCGCCCTTCCACAGCACAGGCTCATTCCCTCCTGCACAAACATCCTGGGGAGCCAAAATCGTCTTCAGAAAGGTAAGCAGCCAGCACCATGTAATTCACAGCGCTGTACGGCCTTTACACAGTGAGTCATGAGCTCCCCGGCAGATTTAGAGCCAGTGGCACCAATCCATCTCGGAGATAAATGGAGACGATGGTCGCAGTCCAAGCCAAGCTCCCAGGTGAGACAGGGCGAGGCGGCGATGAGCAGACATTGTACAGCGTTGCATCTGCTGCAGAAGGGTTTACTCACAAAGAGGATGTCTCTCATCTCTTCCCACCCTGTGCTGGGTACAGGGGGTGTTGCTGGATGTCACCAGCCTCCTGTCCCTTCTCCTGCCACACCACCTGAGCCTTGCGCCTGAGTGCCCATGTCAAAACTCCCATCCCTCACCGCTCGTCCTGCTCACCCGTTCTTCTGAACTG
This sequence comes from Steatornis caripensis, assembly GCA_013398225.1. Classification (NCBI taxonomy): domain Eukaryota; kingdom Metazoa; phylum Chordata; class Aves; order Caprimulgiformes; family Steatornithidae; genus Steatornis; species Steatornis caripensis. Next base: position 144,516 of record VZSC01011767.1, on the reverse strand, counting down.
GTGGGAGAAAGATCTTCACACTGTGGCCTGTCTTCTGTTAAACATCTGCCCAGCTGTAAGTACCACGCTCCCCCAAAAAAGTGGGGTGAATGGAGACAGAGACTCACACCAGGCAAGGGAATGAGAAAGGCTGCTCCACTGTAGCTGGCAAATTCTATCTGAAAACAGACATGTTTTCCTAGGAAAGCCTTTCTGGGCACCAACTTGTAGGGCAGCTCAAGGATGAGGTTGGGTGGGGAACACTGGTGTGGTGCTGCACTGCAACCTCTTGAGCAGCAATGGAGCCTCACGGCCAAGGGCTTGTTCGTCCCCCGTCCCCATGCCCTGGGCACTGCCCCATGCACATCATGCTCTCCCATTCAGTACCACTGCTGGGTTACCTGAACCAAGCAAGGGAGAGGAGGCAAGGGCGGCTGGTGGGAGGAAAGGGATAATTCCTGGGACAGCCGCAGGCAGCACGGCATCTTGGGTTAGTTGTGGGGTGGGCAGAGATGGGCAGCAACTCTTGGGTTACTCAGCAGTGGGAGAGAGGCAGAGCTGTCTCACCGAGACCCTGACGGACACCACAGCCATAATCATCATCATTTTCTCCCTGGTGAAGGACAAGGGCAGGTTGAGGAAGCTTCTTTGCTCAAAAACCAAGTATATCATTCAGTGCAATTGAAGCTCAGGCAGGATCTTTGCTGGTAGATGGGAAACGCTTTAGCTTTTTGTTTAATCCACAGTATTTTTCAGTGGACTGAGTCAGATGTCAAATACTTACAGCTCTATCTTCAGAAGAAGCTGCTTTTGGGGATGTCATTCTGTGCTAAACAAAATCAGAGCTCCACAGAGAAAAACAAAGAGGGAATCCAACCAGCCTCTCATTGAATGGCTTCCCAGGATCAGACAAGAGCAGAAAAGGGGTTGGGTAAGGCGATGGTGATGCTGGTGACTGTGGAAGGGAGTTACATGGCAAAACCAGACCTCAGTAAAGGATGCCTTGTCCTTCCCTCCTTATCTAGCAGCATCTGGCTCCTAATCCTTCCTCCTTCAGTTCAATGTTAACTCAGCACCTTTGCTCCCTGCGGCTCACCCATGCATGGCTCTGACCTCCCCAAGACCCGTGTTTCGCCATCCAAGGGCAAGCGTGCCTCTCCCTGGCCTGCAGGAGTGAGGCCACCAGGTGCCCCGGCTCAAGCAGTGAAAGACGCTGGAGGTGCTGGTGTGGGGCCCTGTGTCCCAGCCGATCACCTAGTTGGCCTTGTGGCACGCTTGTTGGACAAACACACAGATGGATGCTCATTGATGGCTTCACATGGGTGGAAGCGGGAAGATTCAAGTTTTGCTTGGGTAGGCTGGGATATTTAAAAAGCAGACCAAGCGGGGACCTCGAGATAACAGTAAGCCGCAGGCTTGCTCATGTCTACCACATAAAATGGATTGTGAAAGCCCTGCTGTGGTGGTGGGGAGAAGAGAAACAAACCTCCTTCCTCCTTTCTCCAAGAGAAAAAAGACTCCTCAGCCCAAAGACCCCGATGTCAATTTATGAGGGTGTGATCTTTGCCTCCAGGGTCAGTCATGGCACAGGCACCTCATGTCTTGCCGCTGGGATCAAAGAAATGCAGCCATCAGCCACCTTCTCCCGATTTTCTCGTGGCTGCCCATCCTTCGCTGCAGACTGTGCAGTGGGATGCTGTGGTCACCTCCCGCCCCACATCCTCTGCAGATCCCTCCTCTAATTGCAGGAGGACCTGGATGCATCCAGGGCTCAGCCCCTCCTGATGCAGGGTCTCCTCTGCCCACTGGCACAGAAGGAGCCAGGGCTGCTCACTGGGCATGAGGGTGGCAAAATTATAAGCCCCCACCACTAATTACACTGAGCAAGAGTTTGGCCACCAGTCTCGTAAGCAGCAAGGTGGAGGGTGAGTCCCTGTCACCAAGCCCCTGCTTCACTCTCTTTAGTGAAAAACTAGAGAAGACCTTGCTTTTGCTCCACGTCAGAACAAATCCAAAAGCTGAAACTTCTAAATACCTCATAAAAGAGAAATGCTGTTTTCCAGCCAGGTCTACTTGCTGCTTAAGAAAACACAACTGTCTCCACCATAAAAATACCAGCATTGCGGTGGCATTTGTTCCAGCTGAACTGTGAAGCACGCCAGCTCCTCTTCTCCTTTCACGTTACTGCTTGAGCGTTCTTTAGACTTACGTCTTGTAGCAATAAGGGGCTTTTGATTTGTGTGTGTTATTTAAACTCTCAGCAAGGAACCAAAGCAACAATTATCCACCCCACAGTCTGGTGATTCACAAGAGACTGCAATGAACACAGTGATGCCGTGTAACCAGTGTGAGCTATCAGTGAGGAATAACCATAAAGAACCTCTGCTCAGGTCAATTATTGAAGAACAGCATCTAACAGGATGTGTCTGCATCCTGGAGACTGAGACACCAGGTGATTTAAACATCCCTTGAGGTAACACACAGCCAATTATTACTGTCACATGCACATTACTGAGAAATTCATCAGCAGTCCAACGTTGGTGGGTAGCACTTCTCAAATGTAAAGAGCTCGAGGTGTGGGGCAAAGAGAGACTTCCTCAGGTCAGCGATGCTCTCCCTGCTGACTTCAGTAGACGATGAACCAGACCCCCTAGTTGCAGCAAAGCGAGTGGGTGGCAATAGCTGTTTTTACTGTGTAATACACAATAACTGCCCTACACTTCTTAGTAGACAAGAAGACACGTACTTTAACACTGATATGTTTGTGATGCTGCTAATAAACTAGAAAACCTTCCTGTGGCTTTAGCAGGCAGTTCACCATAACAATCAATCCTGCCCACGTTTGTCACTATGATTGTCTAATCAGAGATGCTGTAGATATGAACTCTTTTCAGAGGGTTGGTTAGAGTTTTTTTGCTAGAACTCATAAACGAAGAATAAGTTTTAAATTCTATTAAATACATTAATTTTTGCCTAACTCCTTCTCCCCCAAAGAAAGCAACTGCTCTCCAGCCTTTTTCTGTTCTTGCTGCGACCCACATGCTGGAAGCGTACCTGGCAGGTCTGAGCAAATTGGAGGCTCCTTCTTCTAGGGCATGGAGCAAGCCCATGGCTCTTCCTCAAAAAATGGTGTGACAGAGTCTGCCTTTTCCCTTTTCTTTCCTTCCAATATCCACTTACCCCAAGCTCCCCCCTGCAAAAAAAATGGTGGTACTCCTTGATTCTCTCCCTATCTTGGCCCCTTCTCTCCGCATCAAGCAGGCAGGATCCCCTGCAAACCCACCTTCTACTGCTCTATAGGGACAGTGAACCACATTGGATGTACAGCTTGGGTTATCTGAAAAGCCAAGAATTAAGCTTTTCCTCCAAGATTTTTCCATGAAGGATGAAAAATTGCATATGTGCCCTGGATTGGAACTTAGGGAGACCGATCTACCTCTTTTCCCCCATGAGCCAGCTGTAACATCTCATTCTTGGCTGTTTGTGGTTTGGGCTGTGCCAGTGGGGTTTCCACTGTGTTTTTTCTCTCAGGCACCAGAGCCTGCACAGCGGCCTCCACAGTTTTCCACAGGGCTGTCATTTGTGCCAGCAGTGGCCAGGACACATGGAGGCCCCAGGGCTGCTCCCTGCCCGGGGAAGAGCCTCGTCCACCCGATGCCTGCACACAAGGGGGTGAGCAGCGGAGCACTCACGCGGTCCCTGTGCCCACCCTGCTGCCTCCCAATTGCCAGGGAAATTTGTATTTCCCTGGAAAATATCAATTAATCCTTTTTTTCTCTCATTCTGGGAATGTACCACTTCCAACAAAATTCCTGCCAGGAAAAGTTTCTTTGGCTGGAATTTTGAGTACACGTGTGGAAAAGCCACCTGGGAGGCACCACCAGATAGGATTTAGGGCAGGCCAATGGTGGGAGCACAGATGGCCTGTTTCAGCTGTGGATCTCTGACCTGAGCTTCCCACATCCTTAACCCTTTGGTTACGATCTTGGGCTCTAACTCTTTTTCCAACAAAATCAATAAATCAAAAAATACAAAGATGAGGTTTGGTCCTCCTGTGAAGCTGGGGAAAAAGGATAAAGCTAGAAAAAAGTTTCTTCCCAGCCATAGCTGAGACTGGTTTACTCCCAGGGAATGTTCTCCACACGTTTACCACGATGCCTCTGTGTCCTGAGCCAAGAGCACACCGTCCACGCTGCGTCTGCTCTCTGCCGCTCAGCGCTGGGAGATGAGAAGGGCTTCGGTCTTCAGCGGGTGTTTAACAGCCCATGACCACACTGAAATGTGGAGGCAATGGTTGTCCTGTGCTAACTTGGCTCAAGCCTTCTGCCCACCCATCTCATGCCCAGGCAGCAAAACATCACGCATGGCTGTGACTGCTTTTCCCTAATAGCACCAAACGAGCCCATCCTCACAAATGACAATGCCCCACTGAAACACCTTCCATGTCAAAACTCCCGTTCCTCTCAGCTCGTCCTGCTCACCTGTTCTTCTGAACTGATGAGGGAAATGTCTTCGCACTGAGGCCTGTCTTCTGCTAAACATCTGCCCAGCTGCAAGCACTGTGCTCCCACAAAAAAGTGGGGTGAATGGAGACAGAGGGTCACACCAGGCAAGGGAATGAGAAAGGACATCCCACTGTGGTTGGCAAATTCTATCTGAAGACAGACACTGTTTTCCTAGGAAAGACTTTCTGGGCACCACCTCACAGGGCAGCTCAGGGAAGAGCTGGGTGGGGGCTTGTCTGTGTCCAAACACTGGTGGGGTGCTGCACCACTGCTTCTCGGGGGCAGGAAGGGAAGAAGCCGGTGGACGGGAAGCCAGCTGGGGGGGCTGCCACACTTCAGCATTTTTGTGAAATGAATCCTTTGTTTCCCTTGTTTTCCTTTAGCGGCACCCAAAGTGGAATAGTAATCTCCAGCCCCATCCAACATTTTGTTTTGAAGAGAACTTTCTCTTCTTTCTTTTGCAGTTTTAATGACAAAAACAACAACAACAACAAAAAAGTAACATCCATTTAAATCCACACTGAAATCGGTTTTCTTTCCTTTTCCAATTTGACAGTTCAGCAGCCAAACCAAACACAGCCATCCCGACACCTACTCTCCTGTCACCACTGGATCAATAAATAACACCGCTCTGTTTCCACCTTACCTTGAGAGGTCTCTCCTTACGCTGTCAGCTGTATCCAGCTCTCCTGCAGCGACTCTGCCCAGACTCAGCATCTCCTTCCCCCCAGCTCTGGCGCTGCTCCACCTGCACAGCGACAGCTCAGGGGTCTGTGTTATGAAAAAAGGGCATTGGGCAGCACTGCTTGGGACAGGATTCAAATCTACGTGGTGGTGGAGTTATTCCTGGCTCACGTTCGTGTGTGTGGGCGCAAGACTCAGTGCAGTGAGCTAACGTGAGCCTTTGACATCACTGGTTAAATTTAGAGGATTAGCACAGTCCTAAAATGGTCTGGAGGAAAGATACTGCTGGGCTGACATGAGAGAGACAGCACCCTGCAACCGCCTCCCACCCAAGTGCAGGGCAGGGGATGGAGCCAGGAGTTTCTGCACCAGCCTCACTGCTGTGCCGTGCCACCCCTTCAAAGACCAACGCCCAGCAAGAGGCACCGTGCTTTGCTGCGGCACAAAAGCAGACAACCACCCTGGCATTGCCCATGATGGCGCCAAGGAGACCCCTCCTGAAATGGCACAGGGCCGTGGAGCCACTGGTCCTGCTCTGCTGGTCGGGGTGGAAAGTTGTGGGGTGGCAGAGGTGCCCCCCATGTGTCAGTGATGTAGGAAGGGAGGTGATGCTGAGCAAGTCCCAGCCTGTGTTCTCTCACCAGCAGATGCTGCAGCTGCACCGACCAACCCAGCCCCGAGGGGAGCATATCTCCAAAGAAAAGGAATGGGAAACAGTCACAAAAGAGGCAGCTGTTCCCAGAAGATGAAGAGGAAACTCTAAAATCCAAGAAGAGTCTCTGAATCCCAAGTCTGTCTGCCGTTTGTAGAGGTGGGTGGAAACTGTAGCTGTGTAAGTGCAATTCAGGTTGGCTTTGGCAACTTCAGTGCTTACAGAAAATGGCTTCTACAGTTTATGGTGTCTTTCATGGACACGCTATTTTATTCTCTTGATTCTTGCAAAGCCCTCTCTAATCTTTGTGTGAATAACAACCCAGAAAGCTATTGCAATAATACCTTTGGATTTTCACATACCTTCAGGATGGAGATCGTGGGACACCCACGTTCGACATGACCAGAAGCAGCAGCTCTCTGTTTCTGAGTGTACCATCTTGCATGAGCAACTGCCTTGTTTTGCTGCAGTCATGTGGCACCTGAATAATGGAGACTGGAGAATTTCGGATGTGAGGAAAGAGCCATCTGTTTGCTTTCCTGAAGGAGCAGCTCTGCAGTCACCAAGCAGTTGGTGAAACAGCAGCCATGGGAGGCAACTAATTCCAAGCCAGACTGTGAGAAACAAGAGAACACTTGCTTTCTCAGTACTTGTCCCTAGCCCATGCTAACACCAAAAGGCAGGTGGAGCCGAGTGGGCTGATGGTCCTCAAGTCCAGCCTCTTGTTTCTGACATTAATGATGCCTAAGAGCACACTAATGTATTCTGGCCAACAAGTTGTAGAGCTTATTATTAGTATAATGGAGTTTTCTTCAGAACTTAATCGAATTTATTGGATATGTGGAAGGGCTGGCGACAGCATTTCCAAACTTCTCTGCCTCGAGGAAAATCGTCACCATAGCTTCAGCCTGTGAATCTCCTCCGTGCCCGTGGGATGTGGGAGGCTCACGTTCAGGTATTCCCTCCACAGCTGAGCCCAGACAGGCCCTTATCAGCACTGCACAAGGGAATAATATGCTCACTGCATCAGGGGGTGATGTGTTTCTCAAAAATACAGAATAGTTGTCATTGAAAAATTCAAATGCGTTTCACAGAAAAGCCCCTGTTTCACTCTTGGGGTACAAACACTTGACATCTTCAAGGATCAGGCACCACCACTTTCATTTTCTTTCCAACTTGCTCCTTGTGCATCTAGACATAATTTTTCAGAACCACCTTTCACTGCGCATCATCCCCCAGGTTTTTACAGTCCGTGACCACTGAGGACATTTGCTGCAATTTGACTCTGCAGCAAGATGTGGTGTTGTGCTCAGATCAGTCGTTCTTCTGCATTCTTCTGCCCTCTCTTTTTCCTCCTTTGATTAAAGTGTTCTCTTTGATGCTGCTCACGCTCAGGGACACATCGCAAGCGCCTTCATCTTCCCACCTCCCGCTGCAGTCACTGAAAGTCGTCAACCATTTCCACTGGCCCGATTACCTCCGCAGAAGAGGACCTGATTCTACTTCACAGCTTTCATGTTGAAGTGCTTGAACGTAATGAGCTTTATGGTGATTAGATGGTGATTAGATTGTTTACATAAAAAGTACTTATTCTGTTATACCAGAACCAGAAGGTGGATGGAGCAGAGCTCCTGGGTCATCATACTCCATTGCTGTCTGTCACAAGGAATCACATCATGAGATTGTGCTAACCCAACCAAAGTATATCTCACAGCTAGTATCATCCTCTCTATCTGTTTTTCCTATTAGGAGGATATTCTGACCTTCTGATGGTTAAAAATGTTCTTCTCATTTCCAATCTAAATACATTCATGGGCAGTTTATGTCTATTTGTTCTTAAGCCTAAGTTCTCTTTTAGTTTCAATACTTCAGTCTCATCCCCTTTTCTAACCTGGGAAGCTATTTTTAAAAGAGCAGTCATAACCTGCATATACAGCACTGAGCTGTATTATACATTTTGGCTGGTATATACTGGCCCCCTAGGGCTGTGACGTGCAAACATTCATCTGCTTAATTTTATTCTAGCATGTAGGCCTATTAAAACTAAAGAGACTACTCAGAAATAAATGAAGCATAACTCCGCAGGAAAATTGGTTGTGTAATTAACTGCATCTGTGTATTCTGCATCTAAAAAGCCTGTGCTGCTTTTCAAAAGGATTATATTATGTATTTTCTGTCAATAGAAACAAATATCCTTTAGTTTCTCTTCTTTCTTTATGAAATTACAGAGCTCTATGACAAATTAATACAATTACTTAGGTTTAAAAGATGTTACAAGCATATCTAAAGCTGTGGCACTGTCTCAATAATCTTGCGTTAGAGTAAAATAAAAGCAAACCCAAAACTATTCATCCAGCAAAACCCTTCATCCTGCAAAACCCTTCATCCGTCAAGGGCAAAGGATATGCAGCTTTAATGATGACAGTTCTTACTGCTCAGTATGCAGTGCTCTATCACTTCTGATTGCTATATATGAATTTTGCATGGAATTTAATAATAAAAAGCTAGGAAAGCTTTGGCCAAGTTAACACCATGTTATCCATAAAAGGAGGGCATATGTCATTTTTACCTACACATGGGTTAGTGTGTAGCTAACAAAAATGCATTTATTGAGTGATAGAGAAACAAACATCCCACACTAGCTTCACCTACGCAGTACCTGGGCACAAAACCAAGTTGTTATGTCATGTGCCAACAAACTTTTGATACAGAAATACTGATTTCAGATAAAATTGCTTTGCTATTTTTACCAACATAAATTCCTAACTCCGAGTGCACAAGTACAGACTCAGCCTGTAGTAACTGACAATATGAATTGCACATGGTGCAGCACGGCAGCTTTTCCTCCCATCTACCACCTCAGCGCTTTCAGTGGAGAAAATTAGCCTGTCTTGTGCAACCATCCTGAGCTCTTTGCTCTTTTAACCTGTGTGCTGGAGCATAAAGTGAGCTTCAGCAGCTCCTTTCATGTCAGTCCATTTGAATTCTCTCTGTGTGTATGTATATACATACATATATATATACGCATATATATGACGATGATGAGGGGACTGGAGCATCTCTCCTATGAGGAAAGGCTGAGAGACCTGGGTCTGTTCAGCCTGGAGAAGAGAAGGCTGAGAGGGGATCTCATCAATGCTTATCAATATCTAAAGGGCGGGTGTCAAGAGGATGGGGCCAGACTCTTTTCAGTGGTGCCCAGCGACAGGACAAGGGGCAGCAGGCACAAACTGGAGCACAGGCAGTTCCACCTGAACATGAGGAAGAGCTTCTTTACTGTGAGGGTGACAGCACAGGCTGCCCAGAGAGGTTGTGGAGTCTCCTTCTCTGGAGATATTCAAAACCAGCCTGGACACGTTCCTGTGCACCCTGCTCTGGGGGCACCAGCTTTAGCAGGCCGGTTGGACTGGATGATCTCCAGAGGTTCCTTCCAACCATTGCCATTCTGTGATATGCAGGGCTATCCAGACAGCTCCCAGGTAGACATGTTGGCTCAGGAGTCAGCCCTGTGAAGTTGCATCCAACACTGTGTAAACAGCCTGATCGAACAGTGTNTGAGTGATAGAGAAACAAACATCCCACACTAGCTTCACCTACGCAGTACCTGGGCACAAAACCAAGTTGTTATGCCATGTGCCAACAAACTTTTGATACAGAAATACTGATTTCAGATAAAATTGCTTTGCTATTTTTACCAACATAAATTCCTAACTCCGAGTGCACAAGTACAGACTCAGCCTGTAGTAACTGAGAATATGAATTGCACATGGTGCAGCACGGCAGCTTTTCCTCCCATCTACCACCTCAGCGCTTTCAGTGGAGAAAATTAGCCTGTCTTGTGCAACCATCCTGAGCTCTTTGCTCTTTTAACCTGTGTGCTGGAGCATAAAGTGAGCTTCAGCAGCTCCTTTCATGTCAGTCCATTTGAATTCTTTCTGTGTGTATGTATATACATACATATATATATACACATATATATATACACATATATATGACGATGATGAGGGGACTGGAGCATCTCTCCTATGAGGAAAGGCTGAGAGACCTGGGTCTGTTTAGCCTGGAGAAGAGAAGGCTGAGAGGGGATCTCATCAATGCTTATCAATATCTAAAGGGCGGGTGTCAAGAGGATGGGGCCAGACTCTTTTCAGTGGTGCCCAGCGACAGGACAAGGGGCAGCAGGCACAAACTGGAGCACAGGCAGTTCCACCTGAACATGAGGAAGAGCTTCTTTACTGTGAGGGTGACAGCACAGGCTGCCCAGAGAGGTTGTGGAGTCTCCTTCTCTGGAGATATTCAAAACCAGCCTGGACACGTTCCTGTGCACCCTGCTCTGGGGGCACCAGCTTTAGCAGGCCGGTTGGACTGGATGATCTCCAGAGGTTCCTTCCAACCATTGCCATTCTGTGATATGCAGGGCTATCCAGACAGCTCCCAGGTAGACATGTTGGCTCAGGCGTCAGCCCTGTGAAGTTGCATCCAACACTGTGTAAACAGCCTGATCGAACAGTGTTTGAAGTCCCATCCTCAGAGGCTACTCTAGGATTCACACTCTTTGTTTTGTCTGAGACCAGAGAACTTGTGGGTTTTCATTTGGCGCAGGTCTAAGTCAGCTTTGGGCTAACCTCCCCTGCGCTTCTGCCCAGTGCTTTCAGCAGCGCACCTGCACTGACTGCATCAGTCCCAGGTTCTCCACCTGCTAGCAAACCCCTGCATTTCTAGCTCAAAAAGCATTTTATGTGTTTCCCAAAAAACCTTTTTCCTTATATGTAAGCAGGTTTTGTTAACAGTGACCTCTCTTAACAGAAGGCAGTGAGCATTTCCAGAGGATGATTCAGCCCACCAGCCTACCATCTCTCCTAAAACAGATAAATCTCCCTCCAGAGGTGCCCATTCTTCTCCACTGATGACAAAGAAAGCTGAAATCTGCTCCATGGCTATCTGATTTCTGAATCTCCTGAAGAAGGGAGATGATTCCCACCCAAAATGGATCTACAACTGAAGGCTACTTTCAAAGCTTTCCAATCTGGAAGGGGCACACGGATGGGATTAGCTTCACCTGACGTAAGCTGTAAAACTCATCCCAAGTGAACGGAGGTGCCTACTTTCAGGATGAGATGAATCACTCCAAATTCCTGGCTTGGGACGGGCTGATTCACCCTCAAAATCTGCATCTCTCCCTCACTTCACTGACATCAGCACTCAGATCACCAGTTTAGACGAGCCATAGCTGGCAGAAGGCAACTGCTCCCTGCAGACCCTGTGCTCCAGGAGGGCTGGACTGGGGCACCTACAGTCAGCCTTGGTTTATATTTCTTCCATTTGAAAGTTGGGATATTCTGAATTCTTTCAGTTTCATAAACTTTAGGTAGATTTTCTGTGCCGACTGGCACGTTTGCAAAGCTAAATTAGGCATGTGCATCACCCTCCTGCGCCTGCTAGGTGAAGCGTGCTAATGAGCTATGAGGGTTTTCCCAGGAAGAGATGGTGTTCTGCAAACTTCATTTTCTCCTGGCATTTTAGATGCTCTGTGTTTTCCCTTTGGGTGTTTCCTCAGTCTTTTTTTACTGCTGGTGTGTTCAGGCAGACTCAGTTGGTGAGCATGGCAGAGGCATGATCCATGCAGTAGCTGCATCTGCAGAAGGCAGCAGCAGGCTCCGGAGAGAAACGCTTCCTTACAGACTGGTGTGATAGAAAAATGATGTTCCTTTGCCTGCCGTTAAACCAAAATACCACATTTCAGTTGAGTCATCCACNGCATGGCAGAGGCATGATCCATGCAGTAGCTGCATCTGCAGAAGGCAGCAGCAGGCTCCGGAGAGAAACGCTTCCTTACAGACTGGTGTGATAGAAAAATGATGTTCCTTTGCCTGCCGTTAAACCAAAATACCACATTGCAGTTGAGTCATCCACAAACCTTTAAATAAGCAAGTAGGAGACCATGGCTGTTCTCCGGACGGCCATTAGCAGGTGATTTTAATAAACCTGAAGTCATCTGCTGCTTTCTGTAGCATAGCTGTGTCTCTGTCTTACACACATACACACACGTGCATTTTTGTCCTCTTTCTTCATTCACCAATTCTTTTCCTTGCACTTTGCTGTGATTTCAGTTTCAGTTCAGAGACACTTCACACTTTCTCAGCTTCACAGTTGACTTTTTCTTTAGAGCTCCGTGACTGCAGGGACTGTACCAGCTTTTCCTGCCACTTTACGTTGGAGCTTCATTAAGGGCTGCTTCAAACAGAGGAGCTGCAGCTTTGTAGCGCGGCTGCAAACAGATGACCTCCTCTGGAGAGACCACGCGGGTGAGCGCCCTGCTTTGAATGTGTGCCGGCTGGGACCTGAGTGTCGATGTCCTCAGCTACGTGAACCAAAACAAGTCAGATGATTGGACATGTTCTACTATTCTACCCATTTAAATATGAATAAACTAAAAGTTGGTGTAGACTCTCAAATTATATTATAGCCACTCTTGTCAGAGGTGTGCACACCGAGGGTTGCGCCGGTTTACTTAAACCAGTGCAATCCTGCACGTTTAAGCAGATACATCTTTCAGTTTAGTACTGAACCTTTGACATGGCATTGCTGGGTCCATATTCAGTTTAACAGAGTCAAAACCAGACCACTCTTGTAAAATTTAGAGTAAATATCAAGGGCCTCATTCTCTTCTGGTGTACTCTGGTTGTTATAATGCAGGTGTTACTCCACTAACATCGGCCACACTTCTTCTAAACCTGACGGGGAAGGGAGGACAACTCACTGCAGGCTTTGTTTCTTGTCTGGATGAAGTTACAATTGCTAAACCAAAATTGGTTTGTGCTTTGATTTCCCAGAACTCATAAAAACAAAGCGGACATCTGAGATCGGCATGATGAGTTAGACAGACAAATCGTTCAGGAATGGTGCTGAACATGAAGAATAATTTTGTATTATTATGATATTCATTGCACTCTGGAGAATCTGAGATGGAAACCTGAAGAAATCATTCTGAATTCCTCTCCTCTGCTGCTCGATAGAGAGAGGAAAAATTCCTACTGACCAGAAATGGGCATGAAGAAAATCAGGTTTTATTAAGTGTCTGTACACTTGCTGCTTTTGGAAGTAGAAAATATTTTTTATACATGCAAAAAAAACCGGAGCAGAAAGCCAACATGGCATGTTCTAATACAAAATGAAATATGACCTTTTAAGGAACCTTAAGCTTCTAAAGAGTAAATGTTAAATCTATATATAATTCCAAGTATATTGGCTAAATTAGATGCTGGATTCAAAGCTGTCCTGAATAAAACCATCCTCACATTCAGTTTTTGGCTTTATTTATTCTCTGTGGTTAAAAAAAAAAAGGCTTTTGAAATTTTACTGTTATTAACCAATTTACTGCATGGGAAAACTGCTGTTGGGAGCAGAGTGGCTGCCGTGCCCATGCACACACGCAGCTCCAACAGCCTGTGTGCCCAAGGGCTCCATGCGGGCAGGAGCAAGGGTCCCTAGAAGCCAGATGCTTCCGGGCCCGGCTCTTCTCCTGGGACTGCCGGGGCAGAGTCCAGAGCCATGCATGAGTTTTCAGGCCTTGGATAAAATGCAAGGTGAGATACTGCAAAGTGACATTCATCTCCTGGTCCTCATCGCTTCTGTTAGTCATTTGCTGTAAAAGCAGGTTATTTCAATAAAAATGTAAAGTATTGGATACTGATGCTTGAAAATCCCACAGCTTTCCTTGATCCACAAATTATTATGCTGCAATGCTCTCAGGGAATGAAAACATTGAGTCAAACCCAGTTTTATCCTGTTAGAACACCCACTCACTCTTATTTTGAAAGGAATTTACTGATTTTGAAAGGAATTTACTTTTTTTGAAAGGAATTTACTTACCTTGAAAGGCATTTTTTTAAAAATAATTTTAAAAGAAAACACACAAGTGCAAGTATCACCTTCGTGTGAAGTACCCGTGTTTAATAGTCCCATCACATTGCTTTAAAGAACTTCTGTTCCAACTGGGTATGGCAAGATACTAAGAACTGAAATAAATTTGGATATTGAGAGATCTTTTATTGATATATTAATAAAGACAGGTATTCCTTGACCATGACAGTTCTCCCTGCCCTCAAATAAACCAACTCATGCAATCCTTTTTCCTTCACTCCTTCTTGAAAACAATTTCCAGAAAGTTTTCTTCCTGTGCAAGAGCATGTCGGCTGTTCACGTGCCAGTATTTAAACTCAGTCACATATGTCTTAGTTCTCCTATAACCACCTTGTGGATAAGAGCTGGAGAAAGATCTGGGCCCAGCATGTGGGTAAAACACAGGGTGATTGTCAAATACAGGAAACAGCTACTGCAAAAACAGCAGGGGTGGACGAATACTGGATGCCAGCATCAGCCAAACCATCTACAAATGAAATGACCAACTTGTTAGCATCCTAATAGTTGAAATATAAACAGGAAATCCACAAAATCCTTGCATTTTAAATACGTGATCTGATCTTAGCTCCTTGGACTCATTACCTGAATAGCAATGCTTGCATTACATGAAATTCAAACCATAGTAGGAGCGTTACTTAGTGCTCTGTTTGCACAGCCAAACACTGTGCTTTCATCCAATACGATGTGGAAACAGTTTGGACAGAAACTCACTGGTGTCCAGCAAGGCTGGACTAGAAATGTATAAACTCCTTGCAAAAAAGGTTTAGTCCTAGTTCATCATTACAGATTATGTCTTTTGGGAGCCAAATTTGCACTGTGGCCGCTGCCTGAGCACAGTCTTCCTTCAAGCAGCCGTGGGGAGGAGACACCGAGAATATAATGACTGTCTTGAGTTATACAAGCTGAGCCCAGAGCAAGGCCTGGAGCGTTTCCTCCAGTCCCAGCCCATGTGTCAGTGTCTTTTAATGTCTTCATCTGTTTCTACGCTGCACTACATTGACATGATGGTCCATTTCCCAAAGCATCTGTTCCAATGCCTGTTTCCTTACCAAGATTACCTCTTTATCAAGATTAACAACAGAATGAGCTTAGAAGAAATTTCAGTGTAATGTATTTTTAGTAATTCAACATTCATATTATGTAGCAAAATACTCCTAGGATGCAATGAAACTTTATTTCTTAAAGAACTGTTTGAAATCTCTTATAAACTAACAGTAAAAAAGATCTGTAAATGGAGAAGTGACCTTGAAAAGGAACCCAGAGTTAAATGTGTGTGCCTGCAGAGCGAGACACGGTTTATTTATGTCCCACATCTTAGGGCATTAGTGAGGGTTTGCTCCTGGACACCAGAATGTGAATTTAAATATCACAATTCTTGATGCTGTGCTACACCAGGCACACAAAGTCCTCAGCTGTGCTAATTCAGAGAATAGATTATTCCTCATTTTAAATATAAACCCAAATATTTTCCCTTCTCTAATTTAAGAGAGAGTTGGAGCAAGACTGTACTGGCAGCCTTGAGATTCCAGTGAGATTTCTGAAAATCTTTTTTACGGTATGAAGCTATTCCCATCACTAGATAGAGAAGCCAGTGGGGCAGCTCCAGGCTTAGCTGCTCATGGGGACGGGGATGAGGTGCTTACAAGCCAACCAGACCCTGTGAAAGAAGCATTTGAAGAAAGTAAATTGTCACTTCTTATCTGTATCACTGCTGCTTCTTTTTTTTTACTTTTTTCTGAGAGAGACAAGCCCCAGGGAAATACCATTCCTACACACAGTGCTATCTCAGGATTGCTCTCCCCATCGCTGGTGGACATGGGCCACCCAAGGTCATGCCCTGCATGTTCAGCCAGGGCTCGATTTCACTATGAAAACTGTATTTTTGGGAACTTGATATACATGTACTTTGTGGAAGGAAAGCCATTTTTTACAATTTTTGTATTAAACATGCATAAAACTCCTTAAAAGGCAGCTGAGGAGCAGGCATGGCTTCTTCAGGATTCTTCTTTCCACCAACACAACAATTGGATGCTCTCTGAGGCTGCTGCTTCTCCATCCCTGAGCCCTTCCTTGTTCCACTCAGGCTAGCCTTGTGGGTAACCAGTCACCTGCGCTGCCTGCTTCTACCCCGGCAATGGCCCTGCCTTCCTCATCTGTCTGCCTGCACCAGGCTCAAAAGCAGGGCTGGCAGCAAAGAGACACCCTGTTATGGTTCCTGCTGTGATGGTCTGGTGAGATGATGTGGAGTGATGTCTGGTGAGATGCATGCTCTCATGCCTGCTGAGATGCGGTGATGGGATGCCTGCTGTGCTACCTACTGGGCTGATACCTGGTGGGGTGTCTGCTGTGATGTGCATTGAGTCACCATGGTGGGATGCCTTCTGTGACGCCTTCTCCATTTAGTCATCTTTCAAAACAAGTGAGACCCAGCGTTTAAATCTTTGTAAATTTTTTTCTTTCACCGTAGTGCCTCTGTGTGTGTGCTGTGTGCAGATATGCAAATATATTTAAATAATTGTTTTTACAGACTCTGTCTTGTTCCAGAAGGAATGGTCCCAGACGGTCCAGGGTCCAAAGCCACACTTGCAGCCAGTCCTCACCGAGATTTTCAGTCTTCCCTGGAGGCTAGCACAGAAAGAGCAGATGTTAGTTGTTAGCACCTGTCCTGTGACTACCAGAGATGCTCTTCACAGACAGAAGCCATAACACAGGCACACTAGCAACAGGTTCAGACTACAAGCATGTTTAACAGTTTTTTAGCAGCCACACGCTTTCTGGTAGGACTTTGCAGTGCCTGGCAATGCCCCCCATGTCCCTGATGACCTCCAGGCAGCTCTGGCCAGGGAAAGGCTTCCCTGTGCCAACACCAGCCTGGCAGATCCTCCCGTCCCACACTCACGAGGAACCACACGTAGAAAGTTGCATCTTGCTCAGCTCCTCCAAGGCTCCCCTGGACCCCTTGGACATCAGAAAGGAGCTTCTGCCCCGGCGGCAGTGCTCACGACCACCGAACACATGCTGCAGGAGAAGGAAGAGTATTTCCTGCACATGAGCATTAAACCCTCTCATTTAAATTCTAGGAAAGTCTTTCTTGTCCAGGATGCCTTCAATTCTGATTTTGAATGTTGTGAAACATCCAAATAATGACTTCTTCTGTGTATGATTTCAGAATATATTATCTGTTGCAATGCCTATTTAATGGCCAGTTTCTTGGCCATTAAGGTTATTACTACACTTCACTCTAAAATTGCCTTGGCAACAACACTGAACTGCTGCAAGAAACTGGGGAATCAGATTTACGTGGATTACTTTAACAGAAATTCTACAAGTGTATTTTTCCATTCCAGGAGGGACATGTATTAGGAATTACCTTTAAAATGTAAGACTACACTGGTGAAATTGGTCTATATGCAATGTCTTCTATTTTTAACGAGCTTCAATCGTCCTGAAGCAATAAAAAAGTTAACATGGATTGCTATGCACCCTTTGCAATGTAACTAATGACTCTGTCAGCAAGTTCCATATTGAATTGTAATATACAGCTGTAATTTCAAAAATATGAGAATTTCTGTAAAATAGTTAAGGCAAGGCAAGTTTTATTGGATGAAGAAATGCTAAAAATAGTCGTACACTTCTTCATTCAGTCCAGGTACATGGCCTGGTTTTGAAATGAACATTTTCTCATAACACTGAGTGTTGGCAGACACCCTCTGAACAACGTTACTCCCCCTTAGCTTGGCTCTCTTCACTGGGCTGCATGCAGATGTCAAACATTTGCTCAGCATGATGTAAATCGCTCCTTGCCATTCAGGGTGCATGCAAGGAACCAAGGGATGCATTTCTCCCAGACCACAGCTGTGACACTTCAGGTCTTGAAACAATGGAGAAGACAAAAGCCCCCATACCCAGGTACTTACATATATTGTATTTGCTAAATATAAGTGAACTTAAGCTCAGATTTATCTCATCTAAGGATGCACTTCAACAGCTAAATCCTAGGATCCCTATGCAGTGACTGCATGAGCTGAGCATCACTAAAGATGGTCTCAGTCCTTGTAAGATCTGTTTACCTTCCCAGAGCTGCATGTACTTCTTCACTGTCTAACAGTGGAGTCTACAGCACGCACACATCTCATACAGTTATCTGAGATATGTGTCAGGAGATGGGGGGGGTGAACATGGTGCTAACAGCAGAGACAGAGGTACTGGATGTGTGTGACGCCGTGACCCTTCACTGCAAATGCAGCCTCCACATCTAAGCAATGTGTTGGACTTGGGAGGAGAAAGACATCCATTGATATAAAACTAGGCAGCGCCTCTCTACATCCAATTTCTCCACCAGCATGCAAGGCAGTGATATGTAACATACAAAGCAGGGGGCCTCGGAGGTCCGATTCCTGGTTAGGGCTCTATTCCTGGCTCCCACAACTCCCAGATGAGTCATTTCTCATGACTCTGCTTATCCATCTGTGCTTCTCAACACCCAATCACACCTCAGCTGGCAGCACCCTGACAATCGTTAGCTGACAATTATTGTGACAATAGCTAACGTTAGGTGGACTAAAATTTAAATGCACTTGTCTAAATAATAAACCTCTTGAAAAGAGAGTGCCCAGGGCTGCAGAGACCAGTGTTAGCATCAGGAATTATGCTCAGCTTACTGCTGGTTCTTAACTTGCGCTCTTAAAATCAAACCATTACCTTATTATTGCTCATCCTTCTCATAAAAATGCTGGGCAGTCAGTTAGTTAATATTTAAGCGTATTTAAACTTCATGATAAAAACCACTGAGTACTGAGGATGACTACACCATGAGTGCTGGTTAAATATGAAGAGGACAAAGTGTGTACATTTTCTACTGTAGCCTCACATTAGGTTTGCATTATTTGAATATAGGTTATGTCTGTGACGGTCTATTAGTTGCAATGCAGTAATGTTCATATGTGGCTTTCATCAAAATTGCTTCACAGTTTGTGAATTATAGAGGTGAATAACAAAATGCTGCATTTCAGTGAGTCATTACCTGTATCTGGCAGTTAGAGAAAGTGAAGCATTGAAAGCTAGACTGTCCATGTGACCAAGTCATGGAAACTAAGTGTAATTTAAGCTGTTTTTTGATGATGGAAGAATTTACACTCTTACAGCAAGACCAAGTATTTTGCTGAACCTCTGTGCAAGTGAATAAACAGAGCATCAGAGACAAAGCTGTGGTTTTGTGCCAGGCCCCTGAGCACAGCTTTGTATGCCTTCCCTGGGTCGCACCGGTCCAGTGGATGAGGCCAGCACTAGCTGCTCAGGTTCATGAATTCGACCACCTCAGCTTGCGTCATGTGGGGCATGGGACTTGCCTGAAAGCATTCTCCTTTGAGGTAGGTCATATACATAAAACATATATATTTGATTTAAAGATGGCTCATAGTGGAGAACTGATCATGACCCGGAACAACTTTCTCCAAAGATCAAATATCTTATTCAAATGCATTGATAGGAGCTTAACTGGTGTCAGTCACCAGAAGTGATGTGAACTGTGAAATAACAAATTTAGATTTGGAGTGACGCAGTGATAAAATGGTTTTGATGAGCTGCTGATGCATTATTGCATTTTATGCATTGTGATATTTATAGTACCTAACTAATACCATTATTGATGATTAATAATGGCGTCTCTTCTGACCGCATCTATCTTTGACTTCAGCCACTGGATTTTGCTATGACTTAATCTGATACACTGGGAAGTCCGTAATCAAATTTGTTCCTCAAATAAACAGCTACAGGGATCAAAGCTGACTTCAGTCAGCTTCACTGAAGACTTCTCAGTCTTCTCTTTGTTAAATAGATGAGCTCATTAAGAGTCTCACAACAAAGGCACTTTTCTCAATACTTCATTAAATCTGAGACTCGCCCCTAAATGGTCCCAGTGTTAAATGGTTACCAAAACCATCACGGCTCAAGAGTTACCATAACAGTGCCAAATGAGGCGGTACAACAGCTCATCTACTCCTACTTGGTATTTTCCTGCCTGCTTTCATTTCTCCTGGAAGCATTAGGCTTTTCCATAGTATGAGAGGAAAACTCAGGCTGGAAGGGATCTCAGGAGATGGGCTAGAAGAGCAGACCCAGCTGCTTAGACCTTCACTCATTCGGGTCTTGAAAGCCTCCAAGGAGGGAGGCTGCACAGCCACTCTGGGCAGCTGGCATGGGTGTCCTCTCAGGGAAAAAACTTCTTTTTTAAGCTCATCCAAACCCCTCATATTTTATCTTGTGCCATTGCCTCTCGTCCTCCTGTCCTGCACTCCCATGCAGACCCCGGCTCTGGCTTCTCTATGTTGTCCTCGCAGGTGCTGGCGCTGCCCTTGGATACCCCCAAAGCCACACGTTTTTGGGCAGGAGCAAAGCCCATTGCTGTATAACCAGGCTCGCCAGATGAATCACTACCTCCTCCTGTTCAGTGAGAATTTGGCCATAGCCAGAGGTAATTCGGGCTGCTCAGCGTCCTCAGGCTGTCCTCCCTCCTCTTTTACCCATTTCCTAAAGTTTGAGTTAGCTGCAAGTTAGCTGTACTGGTACAGTAAGGATTTTGCTCTCTTCCAGTTCAGTGATGATCTGATTTGTCTGAAGCGGTCCAAGCAGAAACTAAACCTCAGACTGCCCTAATAAGGAAGGCAGCCACTGCAATAATAGCGGCAGTGTTAGCAGAGCCTTACCTCATGATGCTGGAATTAGGGTGGGCCACCAACCCCATTACCCAGCCTTCTGCGCTGATGGGGTCTTAACTGGCGTCAATCACGAGGAGTGATGTGAACTGTGAAATAACATATTTAGATTTGGAGTGATATAGTGATAAACTGGTTTTGATGAGCTGCTGATGCAGTATTACACTTTACGCATTGTGATTTTTATAATACCTGATGCCACTTCCTGCACCTTGCACAATCCTCGTGTGCTGTTAGAGGGTTTGAAGAAAATAATTGGGTTTATGGCTATAACTGAGGTGGGAATCTGGCCTGTACTGGAGCTGGCTCCTGACATTTCCGTGCATAGCCGTCAAACCAAACGGGCAGATTTCAATGAGGCCAATAATGAGAGATGGGTCACTTCAAAACAAATGGTGTGACTCAATTATACTGGTGTTTGGACTTCTACAGTGCTGACAAGTCTTTTTTTATTAATTAAGACGGGAGAAAAACAGTAAAGAAAGCCAGATTTACTGTTGATGCATCAGTAACATAGGGACAAACTTTTCCTATTACTAGTACGCTGATGAAATGTACAATATTTTCTAAATAATTGTCTGATTGTCTAACTAAGCATCTGGTTTTTTTTTTTAAACCAAGAAACATTTTAATGCATGGCTTATCCACCCTCAAATGACCAATTAGAAAAGGAGATAGAATAAATTTCTGATCTATTGATGAATAGGAAAAGCTAATTAGTTTTATAGTATTGTCTCATGTCAGCTACTTCATGCAGCCCCGGTGAAACACCCCACATGCAGCCCCTTCTGGCTTCAAGCCCTGCAGTGCCAAAGCACCATCAGGACACAGAGTGACCCCAGGGGACAGGCACCTCCCACTGGTTCTGGCACTGTGCTAGGGTCAAGTTGACCTGTTAAAAACCCCTACATCACCTGGCAGATTGCCACAGCTCTGGGACCTACATGAAGAAAAGACTAGACTATTTCCAGCATCCAGTTTGCAGAAGAAGCAGCTGTCTCTGACTTGGTCTTCCTACTTGTGCAGAAGGACAGAGTCCCTGGCCAGGTGATCCTGGGGGTAACACTCCCAGCCGTCTGCTCTGGCCCCTGGCACAAACCCCTTCCTTCAGTGTACTCCCCTTCACGTTTGCAGTCTCAGATGCCTTCAGTTTGATATCCAAGCAATATTATAACTAGGCCCACCTATAAATCTTGCAGCATCCACATCCCTGCTCAGGAGGCATGGAGATGATGGAGCAGTGCTCCACTTCTACACATCTCCTCATGCTTCGGGGCTTTCCACTTTTTTAAACACGTACATATTTTTTCCCATGAACTGGGAAGAATTTATGAAGTCTGAGTTACCTGGTTGTTCTGCAAACTTCTTTTTCATACAAGATGATAGCTGGAAAATGATATCCGTATAACAGGGCTGAAGATACCTGCTTAAATGAACCATGGGGAATAAATTGGTGGCTTGGCTCCAGGCCAAATCCTTCCAGAATCAGCGGAGCTGAAACATTGGGAGGTGAGACCCCCGTGATAGCAACACAACCAGGTCAAGGAGCAAACGCAGCATGTTTACTTTAGCCCAGTTCTCGGGGAGGGGAAAAGAGCGGGTATACTTCAGTACACAACGTGTAGCAGGACGTGGTGTTTCCCAAGCTGCCATCCATGCACCTACTACACTTCCACCTTGCTCCCTTTACAGCATCTACCCTAAAAAAATGATGACTGTGCATTGCACAAGTATACCTCATATAGATTTATAGCTTTCAACCAGCTCGTTCAACTACCAGTCACAGCATAACTATGTGAGCAAAGCCTCCAGTGCAGGTTGCAGGGTAAAATACAGCCCCCCATCCCTTGCAGCCATGCTTATACCAGTATCCAAACTAACTGCTTTAAGGTTTCCAATCTCTGAGCTGTCAACATTTGACTCCTTCTCCGTCTCCCCTCCCTCAGGGCCAGAAGTCAGGCTGCATCTTCTTCAAATGCAGTACAAATATATGCCTGAGTAAATAAAAAGCAGTAACCCCAGTTGCGCATCAAAATTCACATGCTGCTGCCTTGCCCTTGGGAATGCCACCTGGCACTTGGGCACTTGTCATCTGAACAACAACACATCCAGCCATGCGCTGACTTTGCAAATATCAGTTTGCTGCTCATCTTCCGAGACAAGACAAGGACCAGTCACCAGCATGATACAACTATCAAATATAATACTAAAAACCCTCACAGGTTTGGTTTGGGGTTTTTTTGTAAAAGTTGATTTTTTGGGGTAACTAGTTCTTAAAAGGAATAAATTGCTTCCAGGATGTGTCTATAAAGGATGCTGCAGTAATACCTGCATGCTGTAGCGTGTCCAACAGCAGCTTCTTGAGATGCCAGAAGTCACTTTGGTCGCTCACTGGAAAGTGAGGCTTTTCAGACATATACACCTTGTTCAAACATGGACCTGTTGGACAGAGTCCAGGGGAGGGCCTGAAAGATGATCAGGGGGCTAGAGCAGCTCTCCTATGAAGACAGGCTGAGAGAGTTGGGGTTGTTCAGCCTAGAGAAGGCTCCGGGGAGACCTTACAGCAGCCTTCCAGTACCTGATGGGGCCTACAAGAGAGCTGGAGAGGGACTTTTTATCAAGTCCTATAGTGACAGGGAAGGATGCAATGGTTTTAAATGGAAAGAGGGTACATTTAGATGAGATATTAGGAAGAAATTCTTCACGGCAAGGGTGGTGAGACACTGGTACAGGTTGTCCAGAGAAGCTGCAGATGCCCCCTCCCTGGAAGTGTTCAAGGCCAGGCTGGATGGGGCCTTGAGCAACCTGGTCTAGTGGAAGGTGTCCCTGCCCATGGCAGGGGGATTGGAATTAGATGATCTTTAAGGTCACTTCCAACCCAAACCATTCTATGATTCCATGGTCAACAGTAGCTAATAAGCCCAAGTAAGCCCAGGTCTAGCAGGAGATGAACCTAGGAAATACAGTCAGCAATGACCACCAGCAGAGCAGAGAGATGCCAGCGCAGCAGCTGTGGATGCAGGACCTGCGTGAGCCCCCATCCAGCACTGGCTCCACAGGTAAGTGGCTGTGGCTGGGACAGCACCAAGCTCTGTGCCTAGCCCTGCCATTTCGACTCTCCTCCTATCATGGCTGTTACTAAGCACATGGAGGAGGAGAAGACTATCCGGAGTAGTCAACATGGATTCACCAAGGGTAAATCCTGCTTGACCAATCTGATAGCCTTCTATGATGGCATGACTGGCTCGGTGGACGAGGGGAGAGCAGTGGATGTTGTCTACCTTGACTTCAGCAAGGCTTTTGACACTGTCTCCCACA
>VZSC01011767.1:97922-111881 GCA_013398225.1 Steatornis caripensis | reverse complement strand
CTGCAGGTCTCCATGACCACTCCTTTGTCCCCTCCTTAAATCCGTTATGGCAGAGGCCCATCCCTTGTCTCTAAATGGCCCGGCCTCAGCCCAGGCGGGGCCGCCTGGGAGCTGGGGGAGCTTCGAGCAGCTTCTGACAGGCGCCACCCACCCATGTAGCCCCTTCCCGTGCTACCAAAGCCCCACCACACAGACCAAACACACCATGAAATATGTAAGAGGCAGAAGAAAATCTCCTTCCTCATCCACAGGAAAAAGGGGGAAAAACTCAATTGGCTTAACAGGTAGCAGGAGAAATTCAAGGCTTGTTTCAGGTGCCAAGTGCTGTTTGAGATGCCTGGGAGTGTCCAAAACTCTAGTGGGCAGATCAGATACAGGATCGACGAGACACACGCACCTCTCTGGAGCAGTAGCTGTCGATCAGGTAGGATGTCCCTAGCGCACTCAGTTGGTATATGGGATGTCACCGGTGTGAGTAGCTGATCTGAGCACTTCTATGGAACTTGGTTGCATTTAAGACAGGCCAGGACAATCCTGCCTGGTTCCCCTTGCTGACTGAGATCTCCTGTAAGGTGCTGTGTCAGACCGACAGCCACCCACAGGTGCCTGGATGCTCCATGCAGTTTCCAAAAGTAAGGTGGGTTGAGCACGGTGTTTGTGTAGATCAGTGAAACCACTTGGTCCAAGTTATACTTGGACAAGCGTATGTCAAAACCAACAAGTTCCTTCCAACCTTAATCATAATACACATCTCAGCAAGATAAATAAATAGACAGATAAATAAAATAAAGAAATAAAGAAATTAATAACCATGTGTAGTCTAATATCTTTCCATGTGCATCAATCCTAACATTAAAAATCATGGTCATGCTTATAACACATGGAACATCATTATCTCCAGAAAACAGCATATAAACAAAATTCAGAATACCTGTTCTTACCCACAAAACAGTTGCACTGCCAGTTTTTCCTCTACATTTCTTTCCCTTCCATTAGGCGTACTTCTGATGGGAACAAGAATTTCTGTGAAGAATTTGGAATATCCAAAACACCATACCAAACTGCTGGCATTTGGTATGGTGATGGGGATTTGGTTTTCAAAAAAATCTCAGCAATAAAGCTGATATGCAGCAAGAAAAAATGAGCCAAGTCTTTTGAAACTCTGAAGTTTCATTAAAAATATCAAACTCCTGGACAACAAGATCAACAGGGAAAAAACAGGAAACACAGAAATGGACTCATGCTAGAGAATCGCCACCAGTTCTGAGGGAAGAGAATTTCTCTCCTATCTTCTGTTTGATCACAGATCAAGGTCACTGATGAGTGGCTTCCTTTAGTTCCACTTACTGAGCTACTCTTGCCTTGACCTGAGGATGTGTAAGGAAGCAAAGTATCTCAGAAACCTCAGCCGGTCCACATGCAAGCAAGAGGAACAGCAGGCTGCTGAAAATGTGGAGCACGACTGGTGTCTCCACACCAGAAACCAGCCAGTGCTGTGTCAGGGAGCCCTGCACCACGGCTCTGGGACAGTCGTCTTCTCCTGCGGAGGTGAGGCAAAGTGCCTGCAAGCCTGCCAAAACAGTCATGTGCTGTAACCATATCAATGTGGTACGGTGACACGATTTTAAGATACATGGTAGAGCTCTGATTTATTGTGGTCCTGCAGATATTTTTTATTTTTAAACATATCCTGAGGTATGTTCAAGTGTATGAAAACTGAAGACAGGCAGCCCTGACAATTAAAGCTTATGTGCCTTATAACACAAACAGAAAAAAATGTTAACTCAATTAAGCACATTCAAAATTTGCCCGTTTGTTGGGAAACACAGCCAGCTCTGGAGGAGAAGAACAGCTGGGAAAAACTGCAACATCTTAAATTTCATCAGGACAGGAGATGGTGCATGGAAGCATTTTGGCCAATAGCATCATGGCCCACTCAGGCCCAGAAAGTGTAATTTTTAAGGTGCTCACAAAGCATTTAAGCCATCATTTTAAAATTTTTGTGCAAAAATGCATACAAAATTGAGTGCCTATTTATCTACCTCAGCAGGCTTAAAAGTTTCCAGCTTTTGTAACAAAAAGAGGGTAGCTCCATCAAATGCTTCAGCTTTTCCATGAAATTCCTCAAGGTTGTAAAGTGAAGCAAGTAGCAGGCACCTTGAACCCAGTTTTGAGTGTGTCATTACACGGCATTGATGCAACAGCACCATCCTTGTCAAAACTCATCTATAGAGGCTTGTGTCCACTTTCCCTGCAATTCCACTACATAAGTCAGTTTTAAATTAAAAATTTTGCTTTAAGAAATTGTTGATACTAATATCTTAGTTCTTATTGCCTTATGCTGTCGGTACCTTCTCTGGTGAAGCATAAGAAGATGTAAGAAGCCTGAAGTGAGAAAAAAAATTTAATTTTCCACTATCATCATGTATTACCTTACAGAAATTACTAAGATAGTGAAAATAAAGGAAGAAATAGAAAAAAAATTCTAAAACTACAAGTAAATATGAGAAATGGACATTGAGCCTTCAGGGGTCTTCCGAAGGACTATGGAAACAAGACTCAGAATCAAAAAACAACTGCACTGAAAACAAATCCAGAGAGCCCTGCAAATCTCTGTCACAGGAAGCTGACACCTATAAAACGTTTGTTCTCATATTGTTAAAAATATAACAGAGAAATGGGGCTGAACTGAAGTGTTCAACACAAAACTCAGATTCCAGCTGATACTCATTGTAACGAGCAGCACGTCATTAGGCTGCACTGATTTTTCACAGCCCCAAACACAACAGGCCTGCTGCAACATAAGAGCATCTTCTGAGTAAAAATACTACTTTGCATTTCAGGATCATCCGACTGCAAATCTCTCCCGCAGCAGTGGATTACATCAGCCAACATTACACAACATTACATACATTACACACCCCTCACGTGGCGCAATGCCATAATCCCCTGAGTAGGGATTAGGACAGGCGCAGAGAGGCCATCCCATCCAAATAGCTCATACTGAAAAGCCAGCAGGAGCAAACAGCCTGATGTGCTTCCTTATGAGACCGTGTTTCACCCTACAGTCATTTTTAGAGATATCTTCCTGCAAAGATCTAAACCAAAATGTCCTTCAGCCAACTGCTGGCGGTAGCAATGGAGCCTACGCTTTCCTCCTGCACTATACCAGTGTGAAAAAAACCCATAGTATTTCTAAAAAGTGCTGAGTAATTTGAGCAGATTTAAAATCTGTTACAATAGTCACAAACAAATGGATATTCATGATGCTGAGAGGAATACAAGCCGAAGGAAAGGAAGGAGAGCAGCAGTGAGAGAGGGAGCGCAACGCTGTGCGTGCCAGCGGCAGTGGAAAGTAACCTTATTTCTTCAGGGCTGCCTTCAGACCGTCTCTAAAGAGCTAATTCTCATCCCTCCTTTGCTGTGCCAGCATACAAGCAAGGAGACAAACAGAAGCAGGCATCTGCTTTTAAGGAGCAAAGAGTTTGCCGATGGGCTAAAAGCATCTGGGTGCCTGCAGAATTTGGGAAGTGCTTGGTGTTTGCCAGGGTGAAGTGGGTGGCGCACAGGGGACCACCTTGGTTCTGTGCTATTAATTCTGAGTAATGCTAGGAGACAGTGAAGACGACATGCAGCTGTGAGAGGTTTTTTTTAAATTGTATTTAAATTTGTATTTAAAATTTTTATTTTAAAAATACAAATAATATTTATTAAAAAAAAATAGAAAGCCTTTTCTACTATTTCTTTTTTAGTAGGATTTTGACCTGCTTAGAATTACTAATCACTTGAATCAAAAAAATTGCAAATGCAGAACTGTCTCGTCAG
Source organism: Steatornis caripensis (assembly GCA_013398225.1). NCBI lineage: Eukaryota > Metazoa > Chordata > Aves > Caprimulgiformes > Steatornithidae > Steatornis > Steatornis caripensis. The sequence goes on along the minus strand of VZSC01011767.1, from coordinate 108,056 downwards.
GAAGCGAAGCCAAGGAGTTGAAGCATGCAAAGAAAATTGGGATGTCAAAAACCAGACATCTCAAAATATTCTCTTGGCAGAGAGAAACTCCTACTCATGTTCTGCGCACCCTCTCAGAGGTAATGACTACCTAAAACCAGAGATGAGCACTTTGCACAAGTGTGTTTTTGTGTTTCCGAGTGCTGATTTAAAGCTTCAGCCTCATGAGCCGCTCACACCAAAACCGGTGAGGTCCCTTCCTCCCAGTGCTCGGCCACTACCCAAATCAGATCCCAGAAGAACGGGGTAACACAATAAAAAAAATGTTATTCCGTTTGTTTTACAGTCTCTAAAATCTGATACTGTATTTCTGGTATTTATTTCAAAATTGCAAACCTTCCTCCCTTTCTCTGACATTGTGAATCTGATCTCTCTTGCAGTGTTGAGAAAATGGAAATATGGAGAAAAGCCTAAAATTATTCATTCTTAATGGGTCAAGTGGGAACGACAAAGTTTAGATGCAGCTAGTATTGCAGTCTTCTGGTTTTCCTGGCTTTGCAAAATGAATAGCAAATCTGAAGGTTCGTTATAGTTAATTGCTTTTCATTTGGCCAGAAGAGCACATGAATGCAAAATTAATCTTACTAAACTTGCCCCAATTGGCTTAATGACCGGTATGGCATTATAACCTATTAGTTCTTGTTTAAAAAAAGATAAATTATGTTACAAAATATTACAAAATAATTTACAAAATTTTACAAAAGAATAAACAATAATAAATAATTTTACAAAAAAACCCAGTGTTTTATTTTTATACATGTTTAATTTATTTACATTATTCTGTGCCTAACACTCATAAATACCAATACCTTTGGTCAGAAAATGACACATTACACGGATCTTGTCGTATGTTTTAATAAAAGCATTGTTATCTCTGCTGTGACAATGTCAGAAAAGGAGAACAAAACAGAGAGCAAAAAAGACAGTTCATGCCTAGTGAGCTTATAAAGCAGTTTACCACTAATTTGTTTAAGCAGAGCAGGGTGGCTGGCTGCATGCTCACACTTTGGAGTTGGGTTTGATGCTCCCCTGCGGCCAGCCCTGGTGCAAGCTCCTTTCTCAGGTTGCAAAGCCCGAGCAGCCCCTGGTTCAGGACGTCTGCAGTGATCTTGCAAGACACTGTTAATCCATCCATGAAATCACAAATAACAGCTGGCCACATCTGTGCTGTACGGAGCGTGCTCTTCTGCCGGCATCATCCCAATACGTTTCACCTTGTATTTTTCCCCCGGTGCGAGCTCCTTCAGGTCGCAGCTTGGTCTATCGCACCTCAGAGGGACACTGATGCTGCAGACACCTCACCTCCACAGTGGTCCCCGGCTGCGAGGGGAGCCCAGCGGCACGGAAACGAGCCCTCCAAGCAACTTCAACTCACTTCAACACAGATGTCTAAAATAGGTCAGAAGAAGACGGTTTGAGAAATGCTGTTCCTTCTGCCAGGGCTGGGAAGACTCGCCGCAGGCAAGGTGGTGGGCAGGGAGAGCCCCAGTGCCAACAGATCACCCAATGCACACCAACGCTGCCAGAGCAGCAACCTCAGGAAACCACGACTCTGGAGATCTTTGGGGGCATCACTTTATCGCCTAAATTTTTTTTTATACTCCCCATATCATATTTTATTATATAAAATAAATTAATTTTGTGTTTAGTTTTGGCATAACAGATCTAATGCTTTCTGGTTTATGAACAGCCTTTTCTAATCACGTGTAACCGTAGAACTAAATTAAGGAAGAATAGTACAACAAAACCGGTTACAAAAGCCACCTGCACCTAGATGGTCATTTTAGGCTCCTTTTATAGTCACTGGGCAGAAACAGGCTATGATTCAACTCATCCTAAAAATAACTGGGTAGACAGGCACGGCTAAATTATGCTAAAGGTTGACAAATATCCATTCTTCGTATACATTTTTTGTGCAGAACAGACAAAACACAGCATTAATTGCATATTCAGTACAGTAATGTTTTTTGGGAGTTACAAGAAAAGCAAGTCTCCCCCAAATTAATACAGTTATTTTCAATTTTTTTGCAGTTAGAGAAATGTAGAGTGGATCTTTTCATAATGTCAATGACTAATACAAGAGAATGAATTAGGATTGTCGTTTTTATATATTAACACTGTCCTAGTTCATATTGTTCTTGCTTTATCTGTCTGGATCTGGCTTCCAGGCACCAGGGAGAAATAGGGGAATAGGGCTGGCTTTGCTGTCACCTTCTGCAAACACACATGAGCAGCAGTTCCCTTCCCCCATCCAGACTCTCATACTCTGTCTATACATACGGGACACCAAAGAACCAATGCAGAAGCACATCAAAGCTCAGCTTTACCTTGCTCTTCACTGAAAGTTTTAATGCCCCAAAGCCAAGACAGTGTAAAAGCAGTGACACGAGAGGCAACAAAACAGATGTTCAATACACAACCTCAAAGAGGAGAAATCACTAAAGAGAGGGAAGAGGCTAAAACCCATTCCCCTGCCTGTCCTCAGCTATGTACAGACATTAATTACTGCTTGCAGGATGCCAGGCTGTTGTACTCTCCCTTATGTACTTGCAAAAGCTTGCTAAACCTAATGCTCTTACCTAATCCCATCCACTCCTTGTAGCCAAAACATCGCAGGCTTCATCATGAGTAGCAATTTTAGCATCCCACTACCTGCAGCCTGGTGACTCTCCTTACACAGGATCCTGTACAGACACTTGTGGGGACACAAGACTTGGGCTGGACCACAGGAATGTGTAGCATCGTGCTGCCCGAAATCCCAGATCTCATACTCCATACTAACAGCGTGCCAGTTAGGGGATTGAGTTTGAGCTGTCTTCTACTGAATCCCAAATGCCTGAAATCTGAGATCTCTGAGCCATCTCGGTGCAGTTATGGCAGGGAACATGCTGCTGCAGCAGCTCTGGCAGATGCTAGCAGAATGGATTTTACAATCTGAGGTTGTAAGTCAGCTCCTCACCTCCTAGAACTAAAATTACTCAAACCTGATAACATACACAGCCTGCTGCCATGCTCGTCTCTGTTGTTGGGGTTCTAAGGACAATTGAACAAGCTGAGCTTAGTTATGAAAGGCTGCCATTAACATGACATTTTCTTTCTTATTTTAGGTTTCAGGAAGTCTGGATGGATTTCTGTTTGATACATGCAATCATTATGTTGTTAATAGAGATAAGAGACAGGCAGCCCTAGATGAGTCCTTCATTCTTTCTGTAATGCACAGATAACATAAAGGACTGCAAAATACAAGGTATCAGCTATACTGCTGGAGAACTGATAAGCAAGTAAACAGCATTTATCAATACCCACAGAAGAAATGAGACATATCGTTTGGCTTTTAATGGGAACCATTCTATTTGAAGAGCATGCATACTCCAGCTGTCCTCACTGGTGTGACAGTGAGAAGAAAAGCAATTCTGCTGGTAGTCCACAAGCAAAGTGTTTTCCAAACAAAGGAAATCACTATTTTTACGTATCCATGGACATGCATCCTATTTAGAGTAAAATACTCATGCAGTTAACTGCATGATGGTTGTTTCCATTTAGGAGCTGAGTACTTTAATTACATCAAAAATATTGCAGGCTAGATGAAGATTCTACAAAAAAAAAAAAAAACAAAGAGTTGTCAAACCTTTTGATCTTAGTCTAAGGAAAACAGGTTGTCAGTGAACAGCAATCTGATTATTTGCTCCTTGTCTGACCTGAGNAACTGCATGATGGTTGTTTCCATTTAGGAGCTGAGTACTTTAATTACATCAAAAATATTGCAGGCTAGATGAAGATTCTACAAAAAAAAAAAAAAAACCAAAGAGTTGTGAAACCTTTTGATCTTAGTCTAAGGAAAACAGGTTGTCAGTGAACAGCAATCTGATTATTTGCTCCTTGTCTGAGCTGAGGGAGGGCAGTGGAACAAAGAATCCAGTGTTCAGGTGAGTCCTGGCCTTGGGTGAGAGCAACCTGGCAATGTCTTGGCATGACGAGGATTGAGATAACCTACCTCATTTCTGGAAAGTAACCAGAAGCAAAAGTGACAATTATATCCGTGTATTCAACTGACGGGACTCAGCTGCCACTTGTAATAGAAGTACATAACAAAACAGAAGTATTACGATAGCCTGGCCTGCTCCTGGAGAGTGTTCGGCGTACCTAGGCATTTTTCCAACCACGGCTTTTTCTATGCAGACTTTGTCTCAGTTATCTGTGCTTATCTTACATTGGGACTGGAACACAGTAACAGAAGGTAACACATAGCCAGGCCAGAAAACTGCTCCCAAATAAGGCCAACTGTATGAAAAACGGGTCTATTGAGATCTAGGGTGGTCCCCAAACTTTGACTGAGGTGAACCCACGGGTCTGAATTTCACTTCTGTAATTGAATTTCACCTGTGCCTTTGACCTCTCTGTTCTGGGAGACACCGACCATTTCAAGTCATGGATACAATCCAAGATGCTGATTTTAACTCAAAATGTCTGGAATAGTCTTTGGGACCTGGTATGGGCTACCAAAGGGTCTGTGATCCTTCTCATTCAATGCTGTCTTACTTACAATTGGTAGTAGCTTCTGAGCTAGAAGCTCACCCTTCCCGTAAAAGAAGGACATCGCCAGCAGTGAGGTCCTTTAGCTAGTACATCTTCAGGGCAGTTTTATCTCCAAAGTTAGGCTGAGGATTAAGGAAAGTTGTTCTTTACTTTGTAGGTCAAGATTCTTTTGTTCACTTTAGCCCATTATTTTGAGGTTTTACTCTGGATACCCATGCGTTGAGCAAATTAATTCTCTATTAAACTTTGAAGCGAATAGGGAACACCATCTTCACAGATTAAGAAAATCACTTCATTTTATGCAATAAATTTAGTAGACTGGCCAAGGATGGGTGGCGATGGCTGCCACCAGCACTGGGCAGCTCACTGCATCGCTTTTTGCTCCAAGAGGCAATGGCCTGCTGTTTTGATCCGGCACCTCCTCTTCCTCACGGCCCCCGAGATCGTACGTGCTTTGCTGTGTGCAGACACAAACACATTCTCCACTGCCAGAATATGTCCCAGGGGCAGCAAATGAATTGCAGCAGATGATGGTCATTGAAAATCTTGGTGTGTCCCCTGAAAATCAGAACATGAGGAGACATGACCAACTGACGTCTCTTGTTTATCCAGGGAGTATCTAAGTGGTGGAGAATAGAAACCTGTCATCTACTCTGGGGCTATGGGCTTCTCTGGCAATCCAAGCTTCTTTGTTTCATTAGTTTGAAGGAAAATTCCCTAAAATTTTGCTAAGAACCTATGTTGAGACATATTTGTCCTGTTAAGAATCAGCTTGAGATATTGAAGAAAACCTGCCTTTAAAGGCAAGACAAAGTTTATTTTATAGTCTAGAATCCCACTATATTGTATTTGTGATGTTAAATACCTTGACCACTTTTTTCATCTGATTCGAAGTTTACCGAAAATACCTTGCCACATGTCCTTTGTAGTACATTCCACTGGAAAATAGCAGAGCAAGTGGTTTTATTACTTTTATTCTGCAGTACCCGTTTCCCAACGCAGCCAAGGTTCTTGTACTGTAGACCCATCTGAAATGCAATCCATGAGGTCATGATCGCTGCCAACAAAGGCACACAACAAAGGGGGTTGGACTAGATGATCTCTAGAGGTCCCTTCCAACCCCTACCATTCTATGATTGAACGTAGTATTATTTCTTGCAGACCGTGTTCTGTTTGTGTGATAACTTGTGTGATTGCAAAGATCAAAGAGATGCAAAGCACCAGGAGTACATAAACGTATTACTAAATTAATACAATGTAAACAATGTGCGTGGAAAGAACAGTTTGACCTTATTTCACTTTCTCTTCTTCCAGAACAAACACCACTTCAACACGGTCTCTCTGGTTAGTATGGGAGCAGTCCTGTTGCTGTATCCCCTGCAATAATTTCTGTGGCTGTGTGGGCAAACACAGCATGTACACGTAGGGTGATACACCAGGAAAGTCTCTGGAGAGATTTCCCTGGTGTTTTGGTGAGACTTGGGTGAATAGACAACTTTAACTGAACCAGCTCAAGCTTACGAGGAAGGGCTGGCACAAATGAGACATACCCATCTCCGTTGTGCCATAAAGTTCCTCTCAAAGGCAAAACGCAGGGGAGGGGGATGAGGATGGTAGCATGCACTGTGCTGCCAGGAGAGAAGTAAGAACTCCCATGAGAGCTTCAGCATAGCAAAGATGCCCGTGGCTTATCCTGGCAGAGGTCACTGATCCTGGATGCTTTAATACAACACTCCTTTCTTTTTTTTTGACTGCCATGCACTCCTGCAGTCTCTAGCATCAGCTTCTTTGCACTACCATAGTAGGTTTTTCTCTGTAGATCTCAACGTACTTTATTAGTGGGGAAAAATATCTCACAATCCCTCTAGGAAACAAGGTTAATATTAGGTCCATTTAAAAACAGAGGGCTTCTTGGTAGCTTACTGTGATCAAAGTGAAGGAAAGAAAAGAACAAGGAATGGTCTGGGAAGGTCCCATCTCGCTCCATTGTTGTGCTCCTGGGGGGACGGAGCCAGCTCTCCAAAACCCACCAGCACCCCACCACCATTAATTGCTACCATCTCTGAGCCCAGATAAGAACTGATCATCAGCTACATCTATCTATTTCAAGTACAGTTTTGTGTGAAGGATAGTTGTGAGCATGCACACGGATCTGCAGTGCAAGGCTGAGTGGATACCAACCCCACCGCAATTCACATGCTGGGTCACTGACTGAAGGAGGGGGTTGAGTGCAGGGAAGGTGTCTATCCTAGAAATTAACACTGCTGTCTCCAGGAAAGTCAGACAAGAATGACTTCCAATGAGTTAGAAATATGTAAGACTTCAGAAAAAGATGAAATCTACTTGTGCCTCCTGGACTATTCCTTACCAGAGACTCTGTACAGCTAGCTTGCTTTCTACGCTGCTTCTATGCTTTTTGAGACTTGAACGAATACACTGCCTTAATGCTTTAAAGGATGTTTTAAATTAATATGTACTTGACTTGCATTCTACCTCAGTCTGGCTTGGGATAAGAATGAGTTCTAGGTTACTGGCTAATGATGAGGCACTTCTCACACCAATCATAGTGAATCTGTATCCCAGAACACTTGGACACTTGAACAAAAGCTCTTGTTCCCAGCACTCTCTACAGCAGAACGAAAGGACAAAAAAAGACGGCCTGATATAAATCGCTAGACTAGTGTGAGAGTTGTTATCATAAGGCAAGAGCAGAAAAAATGTATAACTGGCATAGAGGGAGGATCACACCTAGGTCCTGTGAGCTCCCAAGCAGTTTGTCACACCCAGGGAGGCAGTGAGCAGATCCGCCTTGCTGCACTGGGAAGGGCAGCACGCACAGATGAAGCTCCTTCCACTCCATTGGCAGCTGGAATAAGTCCAAGGAGCAAATGAAATAGTTTCAAGAAGATGGTGTCCCCTTCTGCACCAGCTATGTGTGGACAGCACGTCCATATACCCTCACGGCTTGAAGAAAATTAATTCATTACTGCCAGCAATGAACACTTAGCACAAGTTGCTTTTTGAAGAGCTAATGAAATATCTAGAATACAGTCCTAAGAGTCAAGGCCAGGAAAGATGCCACGGCTGGTCATAGGACAATGAAAGCCCTCGGATATCTATCTCATGTTTTATGCCAGACTTTGTGGAGGCTCAAGCAGGGATAAATTTCTGTGACACTTTCACTAAAGGCATAAATCCTTTTCACTTAATGCTAATGCTGAGTTTTCATTATATAAATGAAGTAAGCTGAGATATAACTGAACTTAGTTTCTTTGAGGATAATAGAGAACTACTTGTGAAATCAGACGACTGACAGCCTTGGAAATTAAATAGTGGCCTGCCTTGCTGATGTTTCTTACCCTGCTCTGGTAAAACCAGATGGGTAAGATGCCACTGAAACAAAAGCGTATTTTTCCTTTGATCCAGTAGTAGCATTTCAGAAGGATCAATATAGAAGACTTCAATGTACTGTAAACACCATGAGAAACAAGATGAATCCAGGAGGCCAATGCGGTCAGACCCCTCAGCAAAGCCAACGTTCCCTTGTGGTGAGGTCTTGGGCCAGATTCAGGCTCCAGACAACAAACCAGACACTTTTTGTTCTGCTATGGACCTGTCAGTCAGCCAGGCCATATTCCTTCAGCATTTATGTGTGCCCAGGTTGCAAGTCCAATGGAGGACTTCAGTCTTCCTAAGAACACTGTGGTGAGCGCCGTAGGGATGCATGGAGATAGCACTTGAAGCAGGTGCCAACCCAGAGACTGACCCAGGTCCCTCTCCAGCAGCCACCTCTGCGAGGCTCTGCCCCTGCCAGAACAGCCGGTCTCTTCCAGGCTTCCTATTCAGCAGAGCTCAAAGATGTTGTACCGCCGGCCAAGAAGCAGCTCCTGAATCCTTCCTCCAGCTCGTGGATCCTGCCTCCAGCTCAGATACTGCCTCCTTCATGCTCCCCACCATTCGTTATTCCCCACCGTTCGTTACCCATCTCGCTTGCCCTCACTACAGCCCAGACTAGCAGCGTGTGTTTCGGCTGGAACACCAGTAGCTTCATACAGACACTTTTTCAGCTTGAAAGGGGAAACTTGGTATTCAATAAAGGCCAGTTTCCTCACATTGGCTTCCCAAAATAAATACAGATCCCTGCATATGTGCAAATCAGGTTTAATTTCAATATCAAGTGAAATGTCCAAGTCCTTCCAGGTATAAGTCTTAATGGTATAGCAGTCTACTTTGACTGTGGGATCTTTGATGCTGAAGCATCTTGCAGCAAACTCACACATTTGTAAAATGTAGAAATTATATCCATGTTGCTCTTTCATAACAAACTTCAAATTAAACCCAGTATGTAAGCCATAGGGAATCAACATACACATCCATATGACAGATTAAAGCTATAAATACATAAGCACTGATTAGGATCTCTGGTTTCTCCTGAAGAGCAGCAAAAATGAGTTTGCAAGCACTGAACCTCATAACCTCCACCTCACCAGAGATGGACCTGCCATGCAGCCTAAAAAATGATGACCAGTAATAGGTAATGAAATAGGTGATGAAATTCGTTGTCCACTTCTCACTTGTATTCTGTCAAACACGCTCTGCCTTAGCATATGGATTCTTTTCTGGTCTGCCTTATAGCTGAAAGGGTCAGATTTAAACTTCTAACTGGAAGTGACAGTAGAATCACTTGAACACAAGACAGCAGGTTCCCAGTCCCAAAGCTACCTATTTATGTAACTTCAGATAAAATATTTGAAATTATCCTCTTCATTCTTAGGTTGAAACTTCTCTATGAAGGGATAGTTTCATCTGAACTGATGAAATCTGTTCTATTTCTTTGCTCATTTGCCCATATTTTTGTGGCAGCCTTAAAGCTGCTAGACCATACCAGGTACGTAAAAAAGCAGAGCACGGTACACCAGTGCAGTAATTGCACTCTCCCAGCATGATTTAGAACACTGATCCCATTCTAGAGAGGTGGACATGACATAGAATCGTTTATCAATTTTTAAAAGTCTTCCTCAAATCACTGGCTTCCTAGCATATAATGTGACCTACACTGATAATAAGCAGGAATTTCCACAAGAGCCGATGACACTCTATATACTCCAAAATCGCTTGTGAAATCCACGGGATATGTGTTTGTTGACAGAACAAAACAAGCAGCATGTGGCTGAGCAATATCCCAAGCAGCCAGAATTTTTTTGGCAGCCTGCACGTAATCCAGCAGTTAACATCAGGAAAAAAGCAGACTACTTTCTCTTTGGACAATATAACACTGCCTTCTTAAAGTAGCCTTTGTAAAATCAATTAGGTCATTCATGAGTAGGTAAACAGGAGATGGCCTAAATGATAGAGTCTTTATGAGGTATCCAATGCCTCATTAAGGGCGCATCTACAGATATCTCTGCTAATCTGTGGATTTGGCTTGTGGGCTTGATTAAGGATGTGGGGCCAAGATATGATCTGCCATTGTACTGCTTTTCTGTGCAGAGGCAGTGTACAGGTGGGGGGTTGACCTGCTGGAGAGCAGCTCTGTGGAGAAGGACCTGGGAGTGCTGG
>VZSC01011767.1:86722-97719 GCA_013398225.1 Steatornis caripensis | reverse complement strand
GATTATTTAGGCAAGCTACAAGATACAGGGGTATAGGGACACCTGGGAGGACGAGACATCTCACAAAGCTGAACTGTATGGTCACATCTGTCTCTGCATCACCTAGGTGGATGTGAGCAAGGGATCTGAGCCACCAGTGCTCCCACACAGACTTCACTGCCCATTCCGGGCCCTACGTATCTGCTGGAGGAAAGTGGATGGCCTCAAGGGCAGGTTATAACAGTCCAGATGCCCCTGCAGTTAAGCATGATCAAGCAGGTGAACAAGTAATGGGAAGAGGCACAGGATGAGGGAGTGCCCTGAGGAAGTCAAGTATAGAGCCTAAATTTGTGGAGAAGAAGGTGTTCAGAAAAAAATAAATTGAGATTTCTCCATCCCCATTTCTGCTACTGTCATGGGGAACATTACAGTGCAAATACGGAATATCTTCAATTTGCCATTTAGGAACACTTGCCTCCTGGAAGCTCTTCTGTTCTTTGGGTGTGATTAGCTTTGGTTAAGGCAAGAAGATACATCATTCTGTTCTTCATCTCACTTTCTTTCTCTTCACAGCCACTTGGTAACTCCCCAGCCTGGCTATCTACAATCCTAAAAGGCCACCAAAATAGAAAATCACATACGTACCTGTTGTTTCATGATGTTACTTTCCTCTTGAGTATCACCATCCGCCAGACCAGACTAACCTGCCCAAGTGGCTGAGTTGGAGAGCAGTCCATTAGGAGGGAAATGACAGCAAGATGTGGAAGACGGCCCGCAGCAGAAATGTGACAATTACTAGAGCAACAGGAAGAGATAAAGCAGTTAAAACTGTAAAAAGCCTATCCAAATGCATGTCTAGCTGTCCCACAGCCAGCAGACACTGTTTAAAGAGTCCATAGCTTAGCCAGCTGGAGAGGTTAAACCATTGTTTATAGCTTATAGAGTTGTAAGACCATATATATACAAAAATATTTGTTAAAATCACTTCTGACCTTGAGGCAACGTTGGGAAGAGGACTTCTCCCATAATATGTCACAAGTCAGTAACGAGTGTGAGGAAAGTGGTCTATGCCTCTGTGCTTCAGGCATCTAGAAAAGGGAGGAGGGAGATTCCTCTTTCTTCTGAACACTGGAGATGAACCTGAACTTGTTCAGTGCCCTGATGGTCCTGCTGATGATACTCACCCTAGAGGCTGAGTGGATCATCTATCTCGCTTGTATGCTCAGGGCAAAATTTCTCGCGTATGTGAACCCCCCCACCCTGTCCCCAGCCCCTGCCCTGATCAGGTCACCAGGCTAGTCTGCCTCCCAGGCTCCTGCAAGCTTTTCACCTAACACATTTCTTCTACAGCCTTGGTGATGTCCTTGCTTTGTCCTGCTCTCTTCCAGCTGTTGCACATGGGAAAAAGCTTATAGGGGTTTTCTGGCTTTTTTTTCTGCAGGTTTTAGGCATAAGAACTTTCTGAGGCTATGGAAAAGTCTGCGCCCGTGACCAAAAGGGTCTCATCTGGTGTTTTTTTGTGAAGTTCCTTGCATTCCTCAAATTCTTTAGGAATGGAGTTCAAAGTACTTTAACAGCTTTAAAAAAAAAAAAAGTTTGGTGACTTTATCTTCTCCATCTCACACATGGAATCAAGCCCAGGTGTGCCACTCATTCATACTACCTGCAGTGATGGTGTCCTTGGGTGCTGCTCCAGAATGACCTAAGCCAGTGTCCAACAGGGACTGAAAACACCCCCAATCTTCAGCATCTGCCCCGGTACTGTGTGGACAGAAACATGGACCAGAATCCTCCCATTACTCTGTCCCACCTGTCCTGGTGCAGCACCCAGTAGAGAGCAGGCACAGGGTATGGCCCCAAAGCCCTGTACAACACTGCTGCACTGGCTGCGAAGGATTTGTCGGCAACTCAAATGGGGTAAGAAGATAGAGTTTTGGGGTGTGCACTGGACTTTGGATGAATCCTGACAAACCAGTTGCTGATGGTATCCCACTATTGCTTCTCAGTGATCTGCAACCCACCATGAAGCAGAGCTATAATGAGAATATGGGTCTTCCTCACTCCTTGGCTCTGAGCAGGAGGCCAGATTTCCTCTCCTCTGTATCGGTAGGTGCAGGAAAAAACCTGTTTACTAAGAACTCATCAGCTCCTGTGGATTACTCCTCACTTTAGTAACTTTCTAGTTTAGTAGAAACAGAAATGACTCAACTGTAATGACAAACTACAATACAAATTCAGGCAATGAATCTGAAGGGAAAACTAAATAGCAAACCCAAAGGAATTATATGTTCTATAAACCTAGTTATTTATTTAACGTGGCTTTCTGAAGATACAAGTAACTGGTACATAAGATTCCATGAATTAAATGAAGCACCTCAGGAGGTAAAGGTGGGCATGCTGCATTCCATCAGTTGAGAGCTTCACCTCGTATTTCTAGTTATTCATAAACTCCAGAGCAGAAAGATACCTCCTATGGGAGAGGTCACCCACAAAAGGACTGCTGGAATCAATGAAGTTCCAGGAAGCATCTTTCCCTCTAGGAATAATATAGAAATAAAAGAAGCAAACCAGACTCTTCATTTTTTTCATATTAAGTGGGGGTCTCCAAGTGAATATTTCAGTTACTACCCGTGCCCCGGCTAACCTCTCCTTTTCTGGTTTTATTGATGTGAATTGCCTCCTTTCTTTTGCTGCTGATATACTTCCTGTGCTGAGCACGGCCATCCTAGTCCTCTCCTTCTAGCAGGTTTTACAAGATACATTCGTTATTTGATTGAAAATCGAATATTCAGCACCGAGGACGNTCTTCATTTTTTTCATATTAAGTGGGGGTCTCCAAGTGAATATTTCAGTTACTACCCGTGCCCCGGCTAACCTCTCCTTTTCTGGTTTTATTGATGTGAATTGCCTCCTTTCTTTTGCTGCTGATATACTTCCTGTGCTGAGCACGGCCATCCTAGTCCTCTCCTTCTAGCAGGTTTTACAAGATACATTCATTATTTGATTGAAAATTGAATATTCAGCACCGAGGACAAAAGAAAACAGTCATAACTGGTAGGACTAAGTTACCTTGAAAACTTGACAAGAACTCAGCAGAACCCTCACTTTTCACATTCTGGACAAAGCACAATTTTTAGTGATCAATTTTGTCTGTTACTAAGGGCAGAAACATGCTGAGCGAAACCCTGTTTCCAATGAGAGCTGTGTCAAAACTCCTACTGATGTTAAATGGAGTCATAAGCACTTTACCTTTCAACAAGTAGCCACAGATTTGGTTGGACTACTGCCTTCTGCGACATTTTGGAAGGCTCATATTCCATGGAGCAGTTGTGTTTCAGCAGAGGCGACCTCAGCTTACAAGAGGGAAGAGGGAAGGAGAGGGGATGCATTTTCTTTCCTCTCATACAATGATCCCAGATAAACTAGCAATTCCGCAGGTGTGAAAAAGGACTGAATGTAGCTTGTGCCTCCCCTTGCCTTCAGTTATCTTTCTTCCAAAGATTTAAGAAGGTTTTATGTTGGGAAGCGTGATTAGGAAGATTTCTCTCCCTTTCTGTTTCCCTTTTTCTTGAGCTCACACGCACTCTGGCTCTCACAGATGTTTCCATCTTTACTCTCCTCCAGCTCTAAAAGCACGTCACAGAACAAGGATGGAAAAGGGACAGAAGATTGCAAGAGAAGAGACAGGGGAGCTGGTGGTGGCCTCTTTTTGTCACAGGGACAGAGGTAGAAACAAGCAGGCAAAGTCCAAGACGCACGCAGCCGACTGCAGCTGTGTATGCCTGGAACATCTCTGGAAATCAAATGTGCTCTTGCAAAAGTGAGGATCAGTCCCAGAGGACCTAAAGCAAAGTCTGCAGAAGACAGGACCTGGTGCTTCAGACCAGCCTTGTCCACAGCTACAGCAGAAACTTCTACAGCAAAAACCTCCTGGTTCTTAGCTCAGTGCTATAAATCCACAAACAGCTTCGTTTTTCTAGTTACACCTGTGAAATACATATTGTAAATTCTTGTTATTATTTTAAAGTAGATTTGTAAAATGGTAGAATACATTTAATAGCTGTATTTAAGAATAAAATCTAGGTTTGACATAATGGCAGCACAATGGAATAAAACGCCACTCTGAATTACAAGGAAGAGTAATTCAGCATCACTGCAGGCTCTAGCTTTTCTCCAAAGACTCAGTGCAGAAAACGTTCCTCACCACAGTTACCGTGACAGGGCAGTGAACCTCTGTTTTTCCATTAATATGCCTGATGGTGCTTTATCAGAGGCTGAACCCAGCACAAATGCTGCTCTAATTAACCTAACCCATTTTTTCACAGCACAGACAGACGTACTGAATGAAGTCTTTGTGTTTATAGTCCATATCTGCGACTCTATGATTCTGAGATAACATAGCAGTAGGAATCTTCAGGGGTACCTGATAAAATAATCCTCACCAATAAATAGAAAACTCACAGCATAAAGTCTCAGCCTTAAAATCTGATGAGATTTTTCGCTCCAGGTTGGGGTCTCGGATAAAATACTACCATAAAAACACGCTTCTCTATTTTGTCTTTAGCTTCTACTGCTTACTTGTGTTTATCCCAGGACTACTGCAAAATCCAACCAAAGTTCTCAGCGAACATCCATATATGAACTCGTCTCTTCCTAGCTCTGCTTCTCCAAAGTGAGAAGCCATCAGAGCCACAGGCCCGTGCACATTTGAGGAGCAACGCATGAATTACAGAGAAGGGAAACTAGCATTAGGCCAAGCAAAATGTAGGTTTGGGACTGGAAGGGAAAGAAAAACGTTCAGAGCTCTGCCTTGATCTCAGGAGGCCATTCCTGTTCAGCAACAGATGTAAGCATGAGTACAAGCACGACTCTGAATCAATGTTCTCTGTTTTTAATTGGGGCTGGAGTCAGCATTTCCAAGAAAATTCTCTTTGTTCATAGTTAAGAATTTAAAACATATAACCATGCTTTCCTGCAATTGCAAGCCATTCTTTTCTTCTTTTTTTAATTTGTGTAACATTTTTCCATTTTAAATCCAACTTTGCCTTTAGAACAATTATTTTGCTGTATGTCATGTAGTACTGTCGTGCTCGCTTCAGATAAATCAATCATCTTCAACACTGCACAAAATTCTTTGGCAGCATTATGAATGCACCAAAATGTATTGACAACACGATAATCTACACTTGCTGTTTGCAATCGTCTTTCTGCCTTCTGCTCATAAGAAAGGCAGCCAATCTCCAGTCATAGCCACTCTTGTGATCAGGATCTCAGAGCTGCAATATGCCACAACTTGGGCAGTGCTAGTGCCCTGTTTCTTCCTGCACTTAGCTTCCCATTATCCAAAATACCTAGGGTGTCTTTTATTCTAGTGGCAAATTTGAGGATGGAAAAGCAGAATTATCTTCCATAATACATATAACCAATCCACAGGATGGATCCACTTCAAAAGATCATTTAATAAATAAAGCCATGCTCTAGGTTTCAAATTTTGGACCATCCTTTGATAGCTATTAAAAGAATATTATTAACATGTGGTTACTGAAATAAAGCCCAATTTTAACTCTGCAAAATTTAAACACCTGCAATTATAATCCAAGGACCTAGAATCATCGAAGGATGTTATGGGCTTATAAAAGTATTTACACCTTAAGAGAAAAATTTCCAATTACAAGGGCTCGTAGCTCCAGAACGTTTCCTGAACACACTGACCACCTTACCGCCAGCAGTGCCAAACACCCTCCTCAAAAACAGGCTTTCCGAAATTCTTTGAAGTGAGACCCTCAGGAGTAGCCATCAGTCTGCCAAATTTAGGCTTGAGAAAGTAGCTTAAGATCATTAAGCAGCACATCTGCAGAATTTAGACTAGACATAGATACTGTGGAAGTATCATTTTTAAAATGATCGTGCAGGAAAATACAGAACTATACAGATCATAATTGTTAAACAGAGCTGGTTACAAATGACATCTGAGTTATTCAAATAATTTCTTTTTTTACTGATTAGAAATAGGCTTTTATACTTGGATCCTGATTTACATTTAGTTAAATACCACTTAAATCCATGTTAAGTTATTGTGTTCTCAGCAACAGATTTGGGTTTAGTCAGCTCTATGCTCCCTACAAAGGACTGCTTACACTCTTAAATACCATTTTATATGACTGTTAGATAGAGCACCGTGCAAGTGAGGTTAATCAGGGTAACTCACTTCTTAACAGTCACCAAACAAGCTTCAACAAATGGTACCCAATGACTGGCAGAAAAATATTTCCACCAGTTTCCCTAACCCTGAGTTCAATCACGTCTGGAAAAATTAGCAAAAAAAGTTTCCCCTCGTGGGCAGGCGTAAACGAGCAGTGAGTTTATGCTCTACTTGCAAAAGTTAAATGTGAGGGTGATTGATTGATACATCAGTCCCCTGAGGGGGGAGAAATGAAGACGTAGAACTTACTGGCTGGGCAGGAAGTTTCAGAAATGCTGAAATTTCTCAATACCATGCACCAAGCGGTAAAGAAGATGAGTAAAGAGAGAAGTGAGCAATCACCTGTGCTGCAATCAGTATTAACAAAAGAGCTTCGGGACCTTTGTCTTCTGTTGCTCAATTGAAGACGATGAAGAAGGATGAAAAAAGCTGCAGCTAAAAGGGCAGCTGTAGCACTACATGCTGAATCTCAACGTAAACATGATCTCCATTTCATTTCAAAATTTAAGGGAAAAACAAAATCCAAGGACTTTCAAATTCTCTGTAGGTCAAAAGAGAGTTTGTTTTTTGGTTTTGTTTGAAATGACATTTTTCCAGCAGGCATTCAACTTCAATAAATGCTCCTTTTCATAGTGAAAATAACTCAGTACGGCCTCTCCTATGAAAATATTTTTCTCCTGGCACAACCAGGTTTCATTCCTAACCTCAGACGGTCCGACTACTTTGAGAACAATCAGCCACTTCTATTGATTAAACAAACAGGAAAGGAAACTAATTCCCTTTAAAAAGCTGTTTTCTACAGCTTTCGTAACACAGAAAGACGACGAAATTAAAAAATAGGGTAATTCTGTACTACTTCCTTTCTTTAATTTTATTGTCAATCTAAATAATTAATACAAAGTTACTTCATTCTATGAAGATTAAGAGGCTTTTACAGTATTAAACTCCCTGAGATACAAAATGTAACTTAAAGGATCACATAATTCTCTATTTACACCATAATCAAACAACAATATAAATTGTTCTTATAAAACCCAGAAGATAACGATCTTCCTTTCTCTCCCTCCACCCCAATATTTTAAGGCATGGAATACAACACTTTATCAAAATGTATTCAAAAAGCTTTTTTCTACTTAAAATACAAAATATATTTGCTTAATTTTTACAGATGGATTATACACATCACCTGCAATATGTTGCAGAGTCTGGTACCTCATCTACAATCCAATTTGCTCAACCTTTTTATTCACTGTTGAACTCGGGCTCTACAAAGTGAATTACAAAAGCCAGCCCTTAGCTTCCAAGGGGACACTCGCTGTTAGCCTGTGGAGCGGGTGAGCCAAAAACCCAACTAGATTTAGAGAGACGCTGTGCCACTGACTCCAGCAGCTGTAGATCACGACTGAATTTCCTCCCAAATCTAAAGGGAAAAGCGTGCAACGCTCATGCAAGAACTATGAAACTAGAAAAAGTGTCTTTTCTCCCAAAGCAAGAGCTCTGCAATAATTACTACAAGACTGCCGTTTTCACGATACAATTCCTGGATATACTCAATGCGTAACTACAAATACAGCACAACTGTGAACATCTTATTCAGACATGATGCTTTAGTTATTGGGTAGCTCTTTTCTGAACGTTACAAAACTCTACTTCATCATGGATTTCAACAGCTTTTCTTAGAGAGGCTGAGAAAAAAAGTATTGGTTGTGATCTTTGGAAATTCCCATGCTCCTGTAGCCCGATCTTCTGCCTGTAGCATTA
The DNA here is from genome assembly GCA_013398225.1 of Steatornis caripensis. Classification (NCBI taxonomy): domain Eukaryota; kingdom Metazoa; phylum Chordata; class Aves; order Caprimulgiformes; family Steatornithidae; genus Steatornis; species Steatornis caripensis. Next base: position 89,777 of record VZSC01011767.1, on the reverse strand, counting down.
CTAATGATTACACAGAAAAACTCTGTGTCTGGAAACTTTCAGAAAATGCTAAAAAAACCAGTAGGACTGAAAAAAATGCACTAGTTTCAGTTGCCTAATAAAAAGCAGCGCAATCTCAAATATTAATTCACCACTTCTAAGATTGTGGTTTTATACACATTTGCGTGAACTGTCATCAAAACAACACAGAAAAAAGGGTAATTCAAAGGGGGACAGATTTTATTATCCCGACACTTAGCTATTACTTTTAACGCTATACATAAATTAGATTTTAAAAATTATCAATTTTATGGGAGCGGTAGCCACGGCAGAAAAACATTTTTTTCAATAAACTTTAGTTCTATGCTTACCTATTCATGGGGAACATCTAATTAAAAATAAACTGCCATAGGCGGTCAGCTCATAGATCTAAAGAGCACCTACGCAGCATCCCTTATTGCTCTAGTCAAATCTAATCCTTTTCTAACCCAAATAAGACTCACAAATGCCAGTAAACTCAGCTGCTCTGGTGCCATCTTCTATTTGCAAATGACTTTCTTCTTTCCCCACCTGTTCTGTGCCCATGATTTTATTTTGAGTGAAGTCGCCGGGCAACTCCATGGATTATCACGAATCCCTTAATCATTTGTGTGGGACTCTTGTGGGATAGCATTTTTTGCCACCAAACCTTACAGTTGCAAAGGACAGGGAGGGCTCAGCTTCCCGAGGATGTGTACCTGTGATCGATGTTTCTTCCTGGACTTCACTAAGCAAGATTACGTGCAACCAAAAAGTAACTGTACACTGACTACTAGGAGGATCTTACTCCAGCAAAATGGCAGAGTCTGAAAGAGAGTAACTACCATAGATGTTCCCGGTTGGCACTGAGAGAAGGAAGTTCTATCTCAGAAACCTATTTATTGATTAAAAAACTGAGCCGGAAAAGACCCTCAAAACCAAAGCGGGAAAAAAAAAGTAAATCTTTTGCTTTTCATATTCTTTCCTCAGGCAATCTGTATTTTACCAACAGTCTAGATCTTATTCTCTACAATAATTTTCTTTTTGAAAGGTAGTGATTCGGGACTTGAGATTTGGTGGGGGGTTTGTTGGTAGTTATTATTTTACAAACAGCAAAGGGGCATTGTAAGTAGTCTGTCACCAGACAGAATTTTTAAAAACATATGCCATAAACCAAAACAATCGCTACACAACAGGACAGCCTAATGATACTAGAGAAATAAGTTAGCCTTTCTGCATACATATTCAATATAGCAATAAAAACCCTGTAGTTCTGAGCCTTTCCCTGCTTTTTCCTATGTAGCAGTAATTTTGCAGAGAAAAACATGCAGACCTCTGTAAACATTTTCTAATTCCTGAATAAAAGGAGGGTGGAAATGTTCCAGCTTTTTTTCTACAGTCTGTCTTTTCCTGTACTTAAAGCTGTTCTCCGCTTTCATACAGGATAAACGTGCCTATGGTTCTGGTAGGCAGTGAAAGAAATACTCTACATCATCTGAGCTGTTTTTCCACTCGGATCCAGTCCCCTCCATACACTTTTTCCTAAATGGAATTATTATTTGGCTCAAAGCATTACTAGATGGCTACTGCAATTTCAAACATTGCTAAAAGTGCTACTGTATCATTACATTCTTACGCTGAACATTTGTGGCTCAGAACTTGTCTACAAATAGCTTTCACACGCATAATAATCGCTGTTAAAAATATTCGCTTTTGTCTTCGGAGTACAGAAAGCCAGCGCTGATCACGTATCCCCTGTAAGTGCAAGAAAGTTTCACGGTCCAGGAAGCTGTCACAGCCGACAAAATTGGTTTCAGCTGTAGGACTGAAGAACTTGGCATCAGTTATTTATGTCGAGCTATGCACAGCTGCAAAGGTTTCAGATCAGTATGACTTCTGGAGATTTAACTTTGCTCCTGAAGAATCATCTTGCCTGGTGTTTCTTTGTACTTTCGTAATTTTGCACTTTAATAAAAATCTTCCTTTTGTAGGCTTTTCACAGCTTGTTTACCTGTACCCATATGCTTCTCTCACTGACGAACACAGCCTTCTGTGTACTACCTCAGCTAATGATCTGCGTGAGATGCATCTTCCCTATGCCTGGGCACGGTCCAGGCCAGCCTCACCCGCCAGGAACGTCAGCTTTCAAACCAGCTGGCCAGATTTCGTACAGTCTTGATCTGATTCCCGGCTGTCCTCACAGCCTCGCAAGCCTTGCAGAAATGCTCATCCCAGAACGAGGTGACGTGGACCTCGTACTTCTTCCTCCAGGCAAAATACCTCCTGTAGTTGTGTTTGTTTTTATCGAGGAACTTCAGGTAGGTGGCCAGCAGCCGGGGGCTGGGGAAGTCGTCGACGTGGATGAAGGAGTCGGGGGGAATGAAGCGCTCATAGTTGGCCCTGCGGGGGCCGAGGACGACAGGCACAGCGCTGGCGGCGAAGGCATTTCTCCAGAGCTTCTCGGTGATGTAGTCGGTGTGCTGGGAGTTCTCGAAGGCCAGGTAGAACTTGTAGGCCGAGACAGTCTCCACCACGCCGCCCTCGGCCAGCGCCAGCCCCCGCGCCCCATACACGTCAATGGCAAGGTGCTCCTTCAGCTGGTGGTAGTAGCGCACCCGGGCGTGCTCCTCGTTCCAGTTGCTGATGACCCAGGCCACCAGCCGCGTCTTGTGGGGCAGGACGAAGGGCCGGGGCGCCGGCGGGGCGTAGAGGTACCCGTAGGGCACGAAGACGTCCGAGTCCCGCCGGTAGGACATGGTCCAGTTGAAGAGGCCGGCCAGCCCCCGCAGCCCGGGCGAGTGCGAGGGCGACTCGAAGTTCATCCACACCCAGAGCTGCCGCGGGGGCCGCGGCGGGGGCCCGCGGGGCAGACCCGCGGCGCCGTGCAGCGCCAGGTCGCGGTGGTGGAAGAGCACAGCCCGCGCCTCGCCGTAGAGGCTCCGGTCGGCGCTGAGGCGGCAGCCCGTGATGTTGTAGCGCCGCCGGCAGTCGGGCCAGCGCCGCGGGCGGCCGAAGGGCTCCCACCACAGCAGCACGTCCACCTCGCCGCCGCCCCGGC
>VZSC01011767.1:22067-62599 GCA_013398225.1 Steatornis caripensis | reverse complement strand
GCCGGGAGTGGCCCTCGGCGGCCCCGCGGGACAGGCGGTGGGCGAGCGAGCGAGCGCGCGCTGTGAGCGGAGCGGCTCTCGCGAGAGCGGCGCGCGGGCCTCCGCGGCGGCGGCGGACCCCGCCCTTCTGGGCGCCATGGAAACGGCGCGTGGCGGCCGGCGGCTGCGCTAGGCCGCGCGCTGAGGGCCGGGCCCCAGGCTCCCGGGCGTCAGTTCCTGCTGGGCCGCGGGGCCCGGGTGGAGGGTTGCGGCCTGCGCTGTCGCGCTCCGTCCTAAGCAGGGCAGCGGTTCGTGCGCCGGCTGCTGCCCCGCACGCCTGACGGGGAGCGGGCCTGTTGCCGCCACCGCCGCCGCACCCGCTGGCGGTCACGCTCGTCCCGGGGACCCGCTGCCGCCGTGCCCTCCCGTCCTGCCTCGTGCCCGGCTACGTTTTGCGGCCGTTCCCGCGGAGCTGCGCGTTCCTTGCGTGCCTGCGGTGGCCTCGGCGGGGAGGGAGGCGTCGGGAGCCGCGCGCGGTTCCCGGGCGGCCGGCGTGTGCGGGCTGGCGGCGCAGCGCGGGAGGCCGTGCGGGTCGTGCAGGGCTAAACTGCTTTAAACCAGTCAAACCAGGCACGGACCTTTCCTTACCTTGAGGGGTTTTGCAGGCCATAATTGGCGGTGAACGGCTGGGCAACTGATCGTTCAGCCCGCTCGGCCCTTCTTTCTAATTCGTTTCTGCTTGTGTCTCAGGCGTTGCACAGCATCTGTGAAGACAGGGACTGACTTCTGACGCGGGTTGCTAGGCTGTGCCCAGAGCCTTTTTGTGAGGAGTTTCGGCGCGAAGATGAGTACCATCAGCTCCCAGTAAGCTCCTGTTGCCCGCAGCTCTGTGCGGTTCTGACGTGTCAGGTAGCGGGTCTTTTTTGTGTTTGGAACGAGTCTAGAAGGACTTGGATCATCATTTGTGCTTTCCCTCAGGTCCTGTGATCATTGTACTTGTTTTCCTACACTCGTAGATTACCAGTGCGAAGAGAGAAATTGTGTGCTCACTGAGCCTTTTTAAAGGCAGAAAACCCACAAAGGATTCTTTAGTATTTCATTAAATACTTCAGAGCATAGTATAAATACTACTAGAGCAGGCTGATTGGGATAACCACATCTTCAAACTGGTTGGTTTGGTGAAGTGCTGTTTGCAATAGAAGTAGTGAAATGTTTTGAGAATATTGCAGGAAAGCTATTTTGATAGCGTTTTATAACAAATCTCCTGTGTATTTAGTGATTGTGTACAGAGCAGCTTACCTCGATAAAGTCTGTGTTGAAATTCTTAAGTATGTTGCTCTCTAACACAAATTTTCCTGTCTCATTCAGGGACGATGAAGATACCTTTAAAATACTTATCGCTACTGATATTCATCTCGGCTATTTGGAGAAGGATGCAGTGCGTGGAAATGATACGTTTGTGACTTTTAATGAAATTCTGGACCATGCTCAAAAAAATGAAGTAAGTACAGCTTTTTGGAACGTGACGGAATGAGACTGTGGAAAGTACGTTCCAACCTGCCAGACGCTATAAAGCTTAGTCCTGGTGCAATCTTCGTTAACACCAAATTAAATGACTAAACCAAACTATTTATTGCAACCAGTTACGTTTCTATTTTAGGAAAAGGAATGCCTGTTCCTTTGTGAGAGCATTCTTATTAAATTAGGACCCTGGTTGCATTAATGGTGTTTTTGGATTACCTGCAACAGTTGCAGTGGTATTTAGAGAGGGTTTGTCACTGCAAGATGGGAAAATAACTGAGGAGAGTGAGGGTAATGATACAAAGTCTTCAGACAACTCAGACGGAAAAAAATTAGAAAGGTTTAAAGTGTTGTTTCTGGTTTTAAGGATTGAATGTTTCTTAGTCAAATTATTTGTAATTTTGATGGTGATATGCTGACTAATGCTTAGTCAGAAGCTAAATATATACAGAAACTGTAGCTAGTACTGCCTCAAAGTAATGTGGTGGTAGCTACTGATTTCTTCGCACTAGGTCACACAAAATGTTCAGGAGGCAGTCTGGAGACCCTTACTAAAACACTTCACTGGTGTTTTTTTTTCCAACGCTGTCAGTTGTTTTCTCTCATAGCTCTTCTTAAATGGGTCTTTTTGACTTTGTTTTAATGACTAATTTAGTTAACGTTTGTTTCATGGGGAAGTCAAATACCTTCTGCAGCTACCAACTCGTTTTACCTAGAACTGCAGATATGAGGAGATATGTGGAACTCCTTAAAGATAATTTAAACAATTTGCTTAGAAGTCTTTCAACATAATACAAAATGCTGTATTTAAATAATGGAGCTTTTTGTTACGTACAGGTGGACTTTGTTTTATTAGGTGGGGACCTTTTTCATGAAAACAAACCTTCCAGAAAAACAGTACACTCTTGTTTGGAGTCACTAAGAAAATACTGCATGGGTGATCGTCCTGTTCAGTTTGAAATTTTGAGTGATCAGGCAGTTAATTTTCATTGTAGCAAGTAAGTATGTTCCTGTAAATTACGGTGTAAGGTTTGGTTTGCGTGTTCAGTGAACATGCTGTGGTTTTTCTGATTTATATTCTTTGTGACTGGAACCTTCAAGTTTCAGGTTTGTTTGTGTGGGGCAGTTTACAGGATGACTTCAGCTATTGTCTCTTACAATCGAAGTCTGTAAAAGAATGCACACAATTTTTTGAGAAGCTTCTGAATGTGTTGTGACTTCTGATACATTTATGTAATATATAGTTTCTATCCTGCAAGTAAACCAATTTACGTGGATTGCTGTGGTAAAATCAGCAGAGTTCTTTGTCTGTAAACAGAGGTTGCACAGCCTGGTCCACTGCTCTTGCACATACCACACAACATGTTGTTTTCATAGGCTTGCTCTAAAAAAGCAGGATCTTTTTGCTACCCTGTTGCCAGTGGGAAGTGTCATTCTGCTCCATGAAGTCAGAGCTTAAGCTTATTTGTAGCCACTTAGTACTCACTTGTGCTGCTGTCATGAGATGTTTGTGATGACGGTAATTTTAAGAGAATATTAGGAATTGTCCACAAATGCGCAGTTACAGTTTAACATTTATTTCCTCTTCTTGTTCAGGTTTCCATGGGTGAATTATCAGGATGGAAATCTCAACATTTCTATTCCAGTTTTTAGTATTCATGGCAATCATGATGATCCCACAGGGGTAATTATTGTCATAATTGTACCATACTGTTATATTACAAAAATAATATTATAAAAATAGAGACTTGTGTAGAAATACAGTTCTCAGAAAACAGACTAGTTCTAGTCAGTTGCTCCAGTCTTCACATAAATATTTTGTCACTGATGAACAGAATTCCTAAAGATACACAAGTTAAGTGTGACATTAAAAAAGAGAATGGAAAGAAGTTAAGGGATCCATATGAACTATGTTTAAATTCTTGATTTATGTACATTTCTGTCACTGAGAACAGAATCACTTTTTATGCCAAGAAATGGCAGCCTTTCAGAAAGCTTCTGAAACAAATTCTATGTGTGGAAACTGAAAGCTTTTTTCTTAAAGAAGGGGAGTTTTGGTACTTTGACTTGTGCATATGCAAGACAAGATATGAGTTACATTTTCAAGGAAGACAATCTAATAATGATGAAATGCTAGTTTAAATGTCAACAACTAAAAGTAAGCAGGAAGAGGACACTTAGAAAGCAGCAGAGCACTTGTGTTGATCTAATAGTTTTGCATTTTATAGCATATAGCAGCGTATCGTGGAAATGAGTGTTTTAATAGCAGAAGTTCAACTTTGGACCTACTATGAACTACTTAGCTTACCCAGATAATTTTCTGTAGTAGTTTAGGAAGTTTTGGGATTTGTTTTTGGTTTTTTGAACAACTTGACGTTTAATTTTGTGTTGTTAAAATGGAGCAAAACCTGTACGGAAAAGGGATTTGCTTCTGTACCCATGAGTACTGAAAAAAAAGCTAATATATGTGGCAGGGTTTTTCAGCTGCAAAAGTTACTTAAGGAAACATATTCTCTCTCCCTTTTGAGACTGTTTCACTTAGACTTTAAAGACTAAATGTTCTGTTCAAAAGTTTCTGTATTTGTTTCTTAATATTTTCTACAGGCAGATGCACTATGTGCTTTGGATATTTTAAGCTGTGCAGGATTATTGAATCACTTCGGACGTTCAGCTTCTGTGGAGAAAATAGATATTAGTCCCATTTTATTGCGTAAGGGTAAAACAAAAATTGCTCTGTATGGCTTGGGTAAGTATTAGACTGCCAGACTGTGGCTAGACTTTTCATGTATTACTGAAGCTCAATAGGTCTAAATTAAGTTGGAACAAACGTATCGTGCTGTGACAAACATGAAGATCTAAGTAATGCTAAGTTAAAGCGTATCATTTCTGGGATAGTGTCAGATTTCTCCTCCTGCTGTGTTGTCACTGGCTGACAAGTTTTTTTTCTTTACTTTTTTAAAAAAAAAATCCTTCAATAACTTTCCATTTTTCTTAACTGAACCCTGCTTAAGTTAGCCATAAATAGTGCCTGTGTATCAAGTCAGGGCAATCACACTCTTAAATTTTCACTGTTGTGTGTTAAGCTTACTTGCTTCTGTTAGGTAAAACTTAAACACTGTATGTTCAGGTGCCATTTTGGTTACATTTAAAAACAAACTGTCTGGGCAGAAACCTAATGTCTGACATGTCTGTCTGAAGTGGTTCATGAGTAACATCTGTCACAGGTAACCTCAGATTTTTTAAAGAAACTTACGAAGAGTTTCATATTTCAAAGGTGTTCTGTGGTGGGTTTTCAACTTCAGTTTGTCCCTTTCTCCTCTGCCTTCCCCTCTACCCTCACTTCTTTCTTAGAATGGTTATGTTTGACTGCTTTCTGGTAGAGAAGTTAAGATCTTAATTTTTTCCCCTTATTTTATGTCCAGTCACAAGTACTTAAAACACTTATTTCCAAGCAACTGTTATGTTAAGGCCTAGTTGACCATGATTTTGTGTCTTTAATGAGATACTTTAAAAGCTTGTTAGATGATCTAAGGGTTAGTAGTGAGAGTTCTAATACCACAATATAAAAGTTTCCAAAGAGCATTGGCATTTTTAATACCCAAAATTGTTACTGGGAAATGGAACAACTTTCTAAAGTAAGGGTGTTGCTGCGTGAAAATGTTCATGAGATGTTTCTTTGAGCTTGTGCCAGGATGATACACTCTCTTGACTTTCTCTGTTGTAGAGAGCACTTATTGTTATACAAAATACATGAACTCCATGTGGGATTTTACTGAAATGCATCATGAACCCTGGGTATGGATGGTTTGGTTTTTTTTTTTTTTTTTGCTTGTTAAAAACATCAAGGAAATAATCAGTGACAAACAGTCCACGAATACTGCAGACTTTTTCCTGCTGTGTGGCAAAGCACAGACTTTGCAGAATTCATTGTTTATTTCTTGTTTTGTAGAGAATTTCAAAGTATGTTTAAGAACTCCATCTCTACCCAGTAGTATCTGTTTTTAGACTCCACCTTACAACAAAATATACTTCTTACTCTGTTGACAAGAAACAAAACACCTCTTCTAACATTTTTAATTCTGCCCGCAGTCAGTTGTTTGGCACAGAAAACTGACAAGAGGTCTCAAACCAGATGTGGTTAGTGAAACTGCTTGTATATGTTGTTTAAAGGTAGATTTCATGTTAAAATGTCTTATTTTCAGAAGTCTGTCTAGTGGAATAGCCAATTTATACTTTGATCTGTTCAAATTCATAATTGTTGCTCAGACTTCTTAGGTCATAAAAATGAAGATCTGATCTTGCCACAAAGTCGTGTTCTTCATGCTCTTTTTAATAGAGTTGCTGATAAAAGTGCTGTAAAATAAAGAGTTTGTTTACCACACAAAAGTGATTTAATGTTTTGTTTTGTCCACTCCAGGAGCTATTCCAGATGAGCGGTTGTATCGTATGTTTGTCAATAAACAAGTAACCATGCTGAGACCAAAGGAAGATGAAGACAGTTGGTTTAACTTATTTGTGATTCATCAAAATAGGTAACAATATTGAATGAATAACGGTGACTTTTAAATTTATTGTGTTACTTCATTGAACTGCCTTGAAAAGGATAGATGACAAAGCCAGCTATGCTAGTTGGTGCTTCTTGTAGCTGGTTTCTTAAGATTTTCCCAAATGAAAGCATTGTTTTACAGCTCTTCTTGCAGAAGAACCATAAAGGAAAAGAGTTGAAATAAGTGAGTTAGTAATGTTGGGAAATCTCTTCCCAAACTCTGATAGTTAGGGACAGTGAAGGGTTTGTAGTGTAATATGCATATAATTAAGTCTGGTCTGCTTGTTAGAGCTGAAAAAGCGTTAAACTTCATATTGTATTTTCTATCCTTGTTTGAACCATAATTTGTTAAGTACCATATCTTCTTGCACTGCTGTATTTCACAGTCTCTGTTGAATAGGAGGATAGATAACGTGTTCTTTCTGTCTACATGCTTCTCCCATCAGTGGTAGTAGGAACAGGCAGAGTTCTTTTCCAAATCCTTTCTTAGAGTTTTTCCTGAACAAGAGTGCAGTCCTCATGTGCAAGTAATGGTGACGCAGAAGTAAACAAATATAGCTCAGATAACCCTGTGTACTGATCTGTGTCCAGTAGGCTGAAGGAGGTCACTCCTCCGCCATCTCCTCTATCTTCTGGAAAGGAATGGGAGGTGCTGTGTCCCATGTCTGTTCAATTCAGTGGCTTTTATTCTACCATTTAAACAAAAAACCCACACCAAAACCAACCCCCCTAAAAAGGCCATGAGGTGCTATAAAAGCATTCACATGGGGAAAAAAACAGTCTTGCAGGCCAAGTACGTAGAAAAGGGAAATCCAAATAAAAAAAGGGGAGCAGAAAAGAATGAGCTGTGTAAGTTACCTTTTTGTTTAACCAAACACTTTAAACAGTTGAGTAAGGGATAAATATGAAGCATACCTGATACAAAATGTGTGTCAGGTATTTTTGCTGGAGTTTCTGTATAACTTTAAATGACACTGATGTTTCTCTCCTTCACTGCTTCCTTGCACACACATTCTAATTATTTTTCTCTTTTCTTGAACAGGAGCAAACATGGAGCTACGAACTACATTCCAGAGCAGTTTTTAGATGACTTTATTAATCTTGTTGTGTGGGGTCATGAACATGAGTGCAAAATAGCCCCATGCCAAAATGAACAGCAACGTTTCTATGTTTCTCAGCCAGGAAGTTCAGTGGTGACATCTCTGTCCCCTGGAGAAGCTGCGAAGAAGTGTGTGATCTTTTCTTTTTGTTCTTGTTTATGCCTTGCCTTATGTCTCTAGTGTTTTGTGTTGAGAAATGACAAATACTTCTATTAAGTATGGAAGAACTTGTGTTACAGTGTGGATTAGCTTCATAGTGTGACAAAACAAATGAAGTAGATGGAATCAGTGCCTAGAATAACTTTTGGTTTACTTAAGATTAAACCTAACACTTGAAGCAAATGGAACTTATCTAAGAGGAGTTACACCCTGATAAATTGGAATACAAGGAACTGTGTATGTGTGCTTGTGTATGGAACAAGCACAATCTAAACATAATAGAATTGAAGTTTGGCAGGGCCAACTCTGAAGTACAGATCCAATAACTTCCTATAGCTTTTAAACTTTTGTCCCTGAAAAGTAAACATGAATTTAAAACCAATCTTTGTACCATGGTTCTCTTCAGTTTATCTTCTAGTAAGTTACCTTTCTCCTTCTAGGCACATTGGTTTGCTGCATGTTAAAGGGAAAAAAATGAAAATGCAGAAGATTGCTCTGGAGACAGTGCGAACTTTCCACATGGAGGATATTGTTCTAGCTGATCATCCAGATCTTTTTAGTCCTGACAATCTTAAAGTAACTCAGGCAATACAAGCATTCTGCATGGAAAAGGTAACTTGTAATGCTGACATAATGTATGTGGATAATGCTGTATGGACAGGGAATGGGATCTGTGACTGGTTTTGAGACTGGAAGATGAGAAATCTTGTGTCTTGCCCCATATTATTTGACATGTACCTAGGCAGTGTTCCCATAGGAAGCTAATTCCATGACATTCAACTGCAGCCTTGGCTTCCAGACTCATTGACTGGGATGACCTGTTAAAGTAGACTGGAACTGCTCTGTGGGGGTCCTTGTCATCTTTGTACAAAACCTCCCACCTAAGAGTGGGGCAGTGTTGGATGTGCACTTTGGAACCAGCATAAATACACACACCTAAACCCTGGGAGCTGGACTGTGCGGTGTGAAGTGGCAGAAGTAACTAAGCAGATTTTAAAATTGCTCTTGGTTCTTCTGTGTAAGTCTTTTCCGTCTTTTTCCTGAAACTAGAGGTTTAGCAAAGGATAATGGCTGTAAAGTAAAACAGTATGAGTGATGCAGATCCTCCTGGACTACACTATATCTGAAAGCTAAGCCTTGCATTGTGACTTTTTTCCTCATTAATTCTTACAGCTTTTGGCTGGATACTGGTGTCAAGGTTTAAAGCTGGGCTGGCTATTAAATGAACAACAGACGCTCTTTGTTAACTCCCTCCCTTCCAAAAACAGAGGGGAAAGAGAAAAGGGAAAGAGACTTATGGGTTGGAAAGGTTAAAACCAGCTTTAATCTAACTACAAGAATTATGTATTATAATAATGGGAAAATATGCACAAACCTGATATCAAGCTCCCCCTACCACCGATGACAAATATGTCACCCGGACACTGTGGGGCACGCCCCAGGAAAGTCCCAGACCGTACTCAGCAGCAGGCAGGAGTTGGATTCAGGATCAAAAGCAGAATAATTGAGTAGAGTCCTCCTCAGCCACTTAAGCAAGGAGCTGGGAAGAGTTGGAGAGCAACACCCTGCAACACCCACTAGCCCAGCCTAATAGCCCCATAGTGGGCTTAAATAGGCTCCTGGGCCATAGGTGTGGGCAGAAGCACCAGGTGAGGCTGCTTAGGGCCGTTAGAGCCCATTAGTGCCCATTAATGCCCTGGACATAAAGGGAGAGGGAGTGCCCCTTGTGATCCCTCACCTTTATTCCAAGCATGATGTGTATCAGATGGAGTACTGCATTGGGGTTAAACCAGGACAACTGGTATATATGTGTGTTCAGAAATCAGAGTGCATCCTAGAATTATTTGTTTTTATAGCTTCCTCCTGCAGCTGGATGTATTTTAAGTTATACTTGGAGGGTTCAGGCATCTGTAAGAGAACAAAGTGGAACAGAATTTCTAATTCTGCTTCGCAGGTTGAATTGATGCTGGACAACGCAGAAAGAGAACGCTTGGGAAATCCACGCCAGCCAGAGAAGCCTCTCATAAGATTACGAGTAGGAAATTGTTCAGTTTGGATTGCTTTTGTTTTGAAGGTCCCTGTGAAAAGTTTCAAAGCAAAGGCATAAACAAAGCAAAGTATAAACACATGATACATAAAATTTCTTGCTGTGTACAGGCAAATACAAATCTCCTTCATACCATGTGGTGTAACTAGTATTCTGTGGTAAAGGATGAGATTGGTCGTAAGTGTACTTCACTGCTGGTCTGCGTAAGGGCATCAAAAGTGCCTGTTTACAGACAAGTTTTTCTTAAGTTATGTTATCCTGTGTTTGTTCCTAACCTAATGTATGGAAACTTTGCTGAAGACTAGTAAATGAAACAAGTTAGGAATAAATTATGAATCTTGTCTGTTGTTAGCTATTCTGCCAATATTATTATTGGCTATTATTATCCGTTAATTATTCTGCATAGTATGATAAAGCATTAATTATAGGTTGACTTATTTTTTACTTTAGTTTTTCCTTTCAAGGGTAACAAACTCATCTTGATCTGTGTGGCTTCTCTATTTCTGTTTGTTTCATATTTAAATTTTTACATTCCTCTCTTAGGTTGACTATACAGGTGGCTTCGAACCGTTCAGTGTCCATCGGTTTAGCCAGAAGTACATGGATAGGGTGGCTAACCCAAAAGATATCATACACTTTTTCAGGCATCGTGAACAAAAAGAGAAAAATGGTAATTATAAAGGAAGGAATCATTGGCTTGCCTTGGTTTTCAGTCGTCTTCCTTTATTTTGTTACCTAGCACTTGCAAAGGCTTGGTGTCTTCCATCTAATGTGTTATAGGAGGAGCAAAGATGCATAGTCTCATTTAAGTGTGTATATTGGCACAAGTATTTCTGTTCTATTTCTGGGTTTATCTGATACTCAGCACAGCATTTTCTGACAGTTATTCATAAATAATTCCTTTTTCTTTGGCCTCAAAACCTTATTCAGTTCCTTATAGTAATACATATGACTGGATTCCAGACTGAGTTACTCCATGATTTTATGATAACTACCATGGAAGGCATTAAACATCTCACTCCTGAGGCTTCTCAGAATGAGGTGGTTTGTTTTGGGCACTCCGCAGGAAAAGAGATAGGTGTTGTACTTTTCCCCTTTGTTTTTGATTTTATTGCTGTAGTAATTAATTTGTTTATACCTTAAATAGTAATGGAGAGGATGGGCTTGAGAAATGTTTGTATATTTAAAAAAAAAAAGTCCGAGTGTACAACAGCATTTTGTTTGCCCTAATTAATCACGGGTATGAGGTGGTCTTGGCTTGTCTGTTCCAGGTATTTCTCTATTTGAGCATTTGTGCAAAACAAATAATAGCTGTTACTACTGTAGCATTTCACATGTGCCTAGAATTTTTGATAAATGGTTAATAGATGCTAATAGTCCCTAATGAAGACACAGCTTGCACAAGAACATACTGTGCTGAAGAACTGTTAATTTAAATTTCACCTTAGTGCATTGTAAGTACTCCAGTTCCATTGGCAGTTTTTACTTACACTGTCAGTTTTATAAAGTTCAAAACATCATGTTTCATGAATAAAAACTTTTAGTGAGGCTTTTTTAATTGTGCTGTGTTTATGTTGTTTTCTTTTGCTTTGTCGTTTTTTAGTAGTTCTGTAATCTCATTAGCATTTTTTGAATACAAGATAGCTGCCGCATCTGTCACCAAGGTTCATCAATACACTTTAATCTTCCTACTTAACGTGCACCTCAGCTTCAGGAAAGGAATGTAAAAAGAATACCATGGTTCTTTGCATTGCTTTATTAGGTACCCTCTAGTACAAGGAAGTGGCTAATAAAGCAGTCAGAATTTTCAGTACACATGCACGTAATGCTGTGGTTCAGTACAGGTGATGTTAGGACTTCGTGAGTTCAGAAGTTGTTCTTGTTTCTTTTGTCATATCTGCTTATGTAACAAGGCTGACAAAACAACATGCTTGCATGTGGCAGATGTCTGGAAGCAGTCTGTAGTCACTCTATACTCTTACTTTGTGTGGTATGTGGTTGCCTCAGTTGATTATCCCTTTCATTCTTCTGTCATTGCTACCTTGCTGCCCGAGAATGAGGGCAGCCTTAATTTAGTTACAGACATTTTCTACTGAAAATCAGCTATCGTGCTTTGGAGGAAAATTCATTCTCTAGTAACAGAATTACTCATAAAAAACCCTTGTGCTTTGATAGACCCTTTGATTTTCTTCCAGTTGTGATCTTCTGGCATTCAGTTATAATAACCTTCAGGAGATAGTGTTCAATTTACAATTCCAGACATTTGGTTGTTAAAAAACCCACTGTATCTGCTAGAGATGGAGTTGTCTTGTACAATTATTGCATCCATTATATTTACCTGTGACTCTACAGTTAGAACAAAAAACCTTTAGATATAAAAGGAACCACAACTCTTAAGAGGCTTATAATAATATTTTTTCCTATTACTGTCAGTGGGATGATAATTAAAAGCTGCAAATGTGGGTGACAGGGCCACTATGCTTTTCTATTCTAGATAGTGATTTTAATTTTGGAAAACTGGTTAGCGGATCTGCTTCTGAGGGGATGACACTGAGGGTGGAAGATCTTGTAAAGCAGTATTTTCAGACAGCGGAGAAGGTATCTTTCTACCTTTTATGATTTTTTTTTAATGGAATGTAATCTTGTTTGTTTGTTCGTTTCTCTTTCTTTCTTAATGGAAGTAGTGTGCCCTGGATAGACTCTGACATTCACCAAGAAGTGAATTTATTTCCTATAGAACTGTAGGTGAATTCCTGTATGAAGTATATGTCTTAGGTTAACAAGTAACTGTTGTTTATAGGTTGTATAAGGTACGTGAACACGTGCTGGTTTGAGAACATTATAATAACTCTTAGTGTGAACTTGCAGTGTCTGCCCTGTACTAAATGATGTGTCTTGTTCTTACAGGAGGAAAATGTGAGGCAGCATGCTCTGAGTGAGAAGCTGCCTTAATTTACTATAGGGTCAATGTGAGACTGTGCCATTTACTATTACCAATTGACTTGGAGTAACTTGTTACTTTGCAGTGTATTTGTGTCCTCAGACACAGTGCAATTCCACATTATACTGAAAGCAGAGAAGGAAGAGAGCCCCCCAGCGGTTTGCCTTCTGCCCACCCTTTCATTAAACCTGATTTATTTCCCTTTCCTAACACCAGGGCAGTAACATCTCAGAGGTAAAAAATAATCAGTGAGTCGGATTCCCAAATGCTTGATCTAGATGATCGAGCATAACTTTCAGAAGCTACTCAGAACGTGCTTTATAGAAAGTCGTTAGAGCAAGGATTCCTGAGGTAGAGGTCCCCCAAATTCTATCATCTTGCCTAACCTCAGACACGTGTTAGGTATCAGTATTAGGATGGCATAAATCATGCCCTGGAAAGGCTATTTGCCTTCTGAATATGATAGGAAACGCAGGGTAACTAGTTCAGAAGTAGGTACTACTTCAAATGTGTGGCACCCCTAAATCCCATGGAAGGGGTAGCAGTGTCAAAGGCATGCGCTGTATTATTCTATGAAAAACAAATTCTGTTTTTAATCTCTTTTCCTCCCTTATTCTGCAAAATTGTCCGTGTTACACCATCTTCCCAATTTGTTTGTATGTTCTCATATAAACAGCTCAGTGGTCCCAGCATTTGAGGCCTGCTTCAGCGGCTCAGCATCTGTAAAGACTTGAAAGAATCTGTCGATACTCTGGGAAAGCTTGCAGTAGGGGGATAATACATTTTAAGTTAATACTGGTGATGAAAGAAAGACGGGGGAAAGCATATTGTGCCCCAAAATGACAATAGGGATCTTAAACATTGTGTTAAGATAGCCTGTGCTTCAGGCTTTGCTAGACACCTGACCTTGTCTGATTAGGGGAACCGAAGAGTTCTTGGACCCTGAGGTGACACAGGGCTGTAGTTGGATGTTCAAAAAATGTTAGACCAAAAATGTCTAACAAGTACCAGACTCCATTCAGTTCCTGTGTTGCTGGTAAGCTGAGGCCTGGGAATTAAAATCACTGCTGTTTGTCTCTTTAGCAAGTTTTTAATATTTCTTCCTTTGGAAGAAACCTTAGTTACTGAAAGTCACATGAACGTTCTGCATGAGCCTTTGAGACACTTGTCTTTGTTTTTTTGAAACTTCTTATTTTATAATAGCTGTAAAATCCCTCTGCACAGTATTATTTCAGTGAAGGTTTTATGCTTCTGATGCAACCCTCAGAACGGATCCTAAAGGACACCTGGAAGGATCAAAAATCATTAATAAGCATATATAATGCTTATTACTAAGAAATTATCTGTGCTGTAGTCTACTGACAAAAGAGGCGATTGTTTAAACATTACTATCCATATGGGGGTGTCATTCTCAGGTTGTCTCTTCTTACTGTATTGGAAAGGAGGGTAGAGAAGAGAATGGCTGCGAAACACCACCAGTAGCATCTACCACTTCTGTTAATTAGTATCCATAGTAATATCTTAATGTAGGATATCTTGATGAGTAACATCTCACTTGACAAACGTGTGAGAACGATCGGTATTTACAGAATTGCATTTCAATAGAGTAGACTTCTGCTTAATAGCTTGTATTGATTCATGATAATAATTTGCCCTGCTCTGTAACTGCCAATTTTTAATGTTAGAATTTTACAGTAAAACTAAGTAATTTAGCATCTGTAGTAATTCAGGGCCTGTTTTTAATAGCGTTTTTATGTCTCTGCAAGTTGATCTTAACTTTAGTTTAAAAAAGGGAGGGGAACTAGGAAAGAATACAGTTTATCTTCTCTCAGCAATGCATTTCAGACAAATTATTTTAGATATGACTAGTACTGTAGTTTCTTTAGTGTTTATGAAACTTTGACAAGTCTGGAAAATACTCTGTTAAGTAGGTGTAACATGCTATTAGCAAGAGGGTTGTAACTATATCGTGACAAGTAACATGTTTGCTTATTGCTGTGCTTTTCTCTGAAGTCTTCAATGCACATTACTGGTTTTGGAACCAACTTAATGCAGTATTTATCTGAAACAGCAGGAATATTACTTTCTTTGATGGCAGATGCTTCTTAACAAAATATTTTCCCTAATTATAAAGCAAGTACAGCTTTCACTTCTAACTGAAAGAGGAATGGGAGAAGCAGTGCAGGAGTTTGTGGACAAAGAGGAGAAAGATGCCATAGAAGAGTTGGTGAAATTCCAACTAGAAAAAACACAGAGGTTTCTTAAGGAGCGTCGCACTGATGCAGAAGAAGAAAAAATAGATGAGGAGGTAATACTTTGTTAATGTTAATTACTTAAGGGAGAGGTCAAGACAGATAGTAGAAAAAACAATGCTCAAAACTGGTTTAATAGATTTGCCTGTGTGTGAAGCATGTGAAACGCTCACTTCTAGTCCTTTTCTGGAATTAATAAAGATGGCGATGAAGTTTCAAATACATAGTTTAAAAGCTTGTATTGAAATTGGGATTTAGGTATGCTTATACTAGTTCTCACTTTATTTGCACATGCATGTATAGAAAAGATCTGTCACTCTGGTATATGTAGAACTATATATCTTTCTACTGTGAGAAAGATGGCAGATATAATGTCTTCTTAGCTTTTTCGTATTGGCTTAGGCAAGAGTACAAGAACAGGGCAAGCATAACAGAAACTTATCCTTCATATGCTCTACTAGCTTCTAACTGCTTGCAGCTCAGGGTCTTCCAGAGACAAACCTGGTTTATGTGTATCTAGTAACCCTTAATAGACTTCTCCGTCAACTTGTTGAGCTTCTACATCAGCCCATGTATTCAGTTGTAATGTTCAAGCATTGTGTGACGAGTTACTCTGCAGTAACTGTGCACTGTGTGAAGAACAATTTGGTGCAGGGAGAAAGTTTGCATGTACCTGTTTTCTTGCTGATTGCTCTAATTCATGAGGGGTTGAAAGAGACCATAAGCAATCAGTGCCTGTAGGCTTTCTGTGCTACTTTGGGTTCTTTTCTTTGTTTGTCTCTTGGACTAATTTCTTCTTTCCTTCTCACCCATCATATATCTTTCCATACTTGACAGTTGAGCTTTCTTCGTTGTATGTGTATTGCAACATTTGTCCGTTCTCAATATCATCGTTTTCTATCTTGCTTCATCTCTACCCCTTCTTTTCCAGTTATTCATATTTCATTGTCCCTTATTGTCAAATTATGCATACTCTATTGTCTTGAGCTAGTATCTCCTACTTTTCATCATGTCCCAAGCTTTTTTCTCCCCAGTGATGTATCTCCAGTTATCAATAGAATGTGAGATTCTAAAACTCTAGGACAGCATGAAAAGGCTCTAAACAAACTGTTCAGTTATTCTTACACTCTTCTCCGCCTCTCACATGAGCTTAATAATTCAGTCATCAATACTTCTCACTGTGTTTTGATTATTGTATGAAATGAACTGTTAGTCTTTTTTTATTCAGGTGCGAAAATTCAGAGAGAGTAGAAAAAAGAATACCGAAGAAGAGGATGAGGAAGTTCGTGAGGTAACTCCTTTGAATTTTGAACGTAGGCAGAAGAATGCAATGGTGATTTCTGTATATGAATGAAGTCACTTAAGTCTTCAACATTGTCCTTGCCAAAAAGTGCTTGTCTGCCTTTAAAAAAAGTCTTTTTTTTAAATCTTCCTTGGTATAATATGTGCCTAAGCCACTGCTCAATTTGGCATTTGAGATGACTTTTCTTGTGCGAATTTGTGAATATGAATGTTCACTTGTTTTTTCTTGCTTTGAACTGAGGTTAGACCAGGCAGGTGACCTTCAGAGATCTGTCAGCTTAAACTATTTGTGATCTCATCACCAGTGAACATGTGGATGGACTGTAGAGAGTGATATTACTGGAATAAATTGGTATTACTGGTAAACCTTTAGGTACTATTGTCCTCCTCAGCAGTCTTAGAATTAGAGTCTTAGATCTCCCAGAGGTTCATATCTGGATTGCATATGTCTTTCCCAGAGAATGGCCAACCACTGACAGCATTGGTATTCCTTTGTCTTTGCAAGCTGAGTGGGACTGAAATGAAATTTTGAGAAAAAGGGCACTGGAGTGAGATTTAGTTCTCCTAATCTGAGATATCGTCACGTGAACTAGTTGTCTTGAGCACCCGCTGTCATGAATGAAGATCAAGTCAATGGAGCCCAGAGTGTGCTTCCCCTGAGCAGGTGTACATAGCTGGCATAGGATGACCTGAACTGTTCACCAAACTCCACTGACAATGTATCATATTAACTAGCTCTACTCTGTTATCAGAGCTGAGCTAACTACTTTATATGTACACATCTAAATTACATAGGCTAAATAGTGTCCCTGCATTTTGACAGGCTTCTTTGCCTTCCGTAACACAATGGATTTGGGTCTTTTGAGCCTCAATGATTTAGAACTATATATCACAACTAGAATTTAGCAATGCTGCATTTCATCATTTAAGATTCTCTTTCCTATAGCACTTCCTGTTCCATTTCAGGCAATGACCAGGGCTAGAGCCCACAGATCTGATGATGCAGTTCTTGTCGTGGCCTCCAGTGATGAAGAACTCATGGATACGGGCATGAAAGGCACTGCTGATTCAGATGATGGCCTTCCTGCAACACTGAGCAGAGGAAGGGGTCGGGCGAGAGGTAGGGCAAGAGGTGCGAGAGGACAAAATTCAACAGCAAGAGGGTCATCTCGAAGGGGAAGAGGTAAGAAAAACTACATTCTTTGTACTGCAGTTAGTGACTTTTTTCTTTAGAAGGTGACTCTCTTCTGATGCTTCCATCAAGTGGAAATGTGTCACTTAAGTACTGCTACTGGAAAAAAAAAAATTCTTCACAAATATTTTTTCTATCATATTACAAGGCTGAATGCCTTACAAGGCTTAAGCTATGACTTCTTGACAGGGTGATTAAAAGAAATATGTCTTGCTTCCCAGCTATGGAAATATAGTTGACTCTTAAAAGATGCATTACCAAGAAGGTCTGTGCAGTGAAGTGCATGGATAAACCTTTGTTATCACTGAAGGTAATGCACTTGATCAGTATAGAGAGAAGGTACAGGTCTCTATCCTAGTGCAATTTACAAGAGACTTTGGTGTTTCTAGTGAATGAGAAAATGGGGAGCGTTTCCTAAGCAAAATTAATTAAATAGCTCCTTGGCTATATGCGATTGTGCACTTTACACTCATAGCGGTACTTCCATTGTATATGTGCTTCCATTATGTATAAATATATATAAGTAAAAAAAGTAAAGATGGGATTTTGCAGTAATATACTCCTTTGAGTCGTCTCAGTAACATGCCCAAAGGTCTAAGAACAGGATGAGTTGAAACAAAGGCAGTCATCTTAGGGCTGATCTGGTTGGTGCCTTTAAACTAGCTCTTTGAGCAAGTGCTCCAACACTGTTGTGATCCAATTGGAGCAGGAGCATGTCTGTTGAGGCTGTGTCTGTGGAGCCTTGAACACTTGACCCACAGTAGCTCTTCTGCAGGTAAGGAGGGCTTTCATTCAAGGAAGAAAGTGAATGAGTAAAGAGGAATGTAGGTTTTTAAGAGACTTCACACGCAGTAATTACAGACTAAAGGAGGGGAAAAAAGTAACCACTGAACAGATTTGCATATTGTTTATTATCTCTACAGGAAGCACTAGCCAAGAGTCAGCTACTAGCAGCAGAACCTACAAGCCTGTATCTGTGCCTGCCAAGAATATGTTTATCATGGATGGTAGGCCTTCGATCTGTTACTCCAATCTGCTCTCTCAAATTGTAATGAAGGTGTTTGTTTAGTGAAGTGCCTAAATTGCCCTTATTTCTGTTAGTCCAATTCAGCTGTGAGATTCTTTTGGTTCTAATGAAATGGGACAGCCAACAGTGAGATGAAGAAAAACAGAGAGTTAAAAAAAGAACAGTGATACCCTTCTGTCATGGGGTAAAATGAAGTGTGTCGGGAACTTCTGACTAGAACTGGAAATAAGGAACATCTTACAGTATGCAGTTCCTTAAGGAGTAAGCATAGAAGGAATGTACTTAATAGCATCTGTTTTATGCACAATATTCCTCAGCAGATAAAAAGGTTAAACTTGGCTGATATTTACAAGTTAGTAAGCTTTAATACAAATCCATTTAGTCTTACATTTTAGCAAGTTTTAGAAATGACTGTTTTTACTAGGGAAGAGAAACTTATCTGCTATTTAAGCCACACATGTGAGAGTAGCCCTTTCTTGCTACAGAAGAAAAGATTACTGCTCACAAATCTATACATGAATCCCACACAAAATACCCGAAGGTAGAGTGAGTTTTAACATAATCAGCAGATTACCTAAGTTTTAAATTGGTCAGCAAACGATCTAAAATGCTGCAGAGAAATCAGTTTTAGCAGATGTGTTGATGTCTAAACTGTTAGACATACAGAAATATAAATTATAGTAATATTTTTTCTTCCTCTTAACCAAAGTTAGTGAAGATTTTTCAGCCGGACTGGGAAGCACCTGCTGCTGCGCAGAGGGTTAGATTCCCTGGGTTGTCATGCTCCAGCAAAGTCATTGCCACGGTCCACTCTGTGGACGCGTGATGGTTCATTTACTGCGATTTCCAAGTGCAAAAAATCAAGGTGACCACTCCAAGGGGTTATGCTTCAGCTTTAATGATTTGCCTGTAAAGCGGTGTGCGATAGATAGAAAGAGTGACAGGGAGGGAAGAAAAGGTAAAGACAAGACAGGAAAGAGAATTATAGCTACCACCATGGGTCCAAGGTGTCCCTATGGTCCCAGATCCAGGCAGCATCCTGCTGGTCCTTCTGCTCATTGTGATCCTTGGTGGGGAAGATCTCCAAAGTTTGGTTGCTAAGGAGCCATCTTTTATGCGAAGCAATACACCTTGCTCCTCCTCTGTCTCAAGGAGGAGTGTCCGGGGCGTGGTTTGCCTTAGAGGCGGGTAGCTTTGGACCAGGAGGCGTGTTTTTGTATTATAATAATATTATAATGAAGAAAGTTTACCCAAAGTTTAAGTTTTCTTGCTCGTTGCTGAGACAGCAATTGTGATCCATCTTCTTGGCGGCAGCAATGCGGCCTTGTCTGGGTCAGTTGCTTTGCGTCCCAGGTAACGGAGAGCGGCATAGTACTCCTCGTACCATGCAGTTCTGTCTCTCAGGGTGTTTGTTTCTGATGACGATGTTGAGACAATACTGTCCTTCGGACCGACTTACAGTCTTATGTTATGTTTTGGTTTGAGTTTGGGGGGGTTTTGCTTGTTTGTTCTACAGGGTATTTTGTAGAGGAAATGCATGCTAAGCAGGACTTAAATTAAAAGAATGGTATAACCTTGTTTGTGTCTTATTGTGTGAGCACTTTAAAAATACTGCATTTGTTTTATTCTAGCCTTTAGGTCTTTGAAACCAGACCGCTCCTTGAATTCATCTAAATCTTACTCTGAGGTAAGAAGCATATTGCATGAGTGAAGTACTGCTGTCTTCTGATTTGAAAAACAAATATATGGTCAAAACATTAGCCTAAACCAGCAGATGTTCCCAAGCTGTCCATTCCAGGAGCAAGTTTCTACATATTAATTTGTAGGCCTTTCATACCCTTTTTTGGTGTGGGGTCTGTCTGAGACAAAACAAAGACCATGTTTTATTTGTGACTATAGTCTAAGATACAGAGTGTATATACATGAGTATTTTGGGGATTTCTGCAAGATCAAGGATCCGAAGAGCAAAATTTGTGCTGTATTTGCACATTGTAGAGTTCTAGCCTGGAGCCCTGTCAAGTGTATATTATAACTAAGTAGGTATATAGCTGGAAAAAAACCCCAAAGGTTCTATGCTGTAGTACTGCAGTATTATGTACAATATCTCTATAAGAATAAATGCTGTGAAAAAGCTTTGTAAATCATGTAATTTTTTTCAGGATATTGTAGATGATGACTCTGATCTAGAAGACATTTCTATTATTCCTTCCTCCAAAGTAAATAAAAGGTCAGTATGTTTGCTTCGTGAATGTTACCATCGCTGCCTGATTTCTGACTGGCAGTCAGCAGAGTCCAGGGATCTGATCCGCTACCTGAAAAAACGTATTTTTAAGAAAGTCATAATGCCACTCAGAGAATTTATATAAATGTCTACCTATTATTGTGGATGATTTTTCTATAACAATAAATTGGTCTGCTGATTGAGATAAGCGAGGTCAGAGCTTTAGAATTCATATGTTACTTTGAGAATTTGAATCATTCTACTTACTGTTATCTCTATTCATTCTTAATCTCTGTATTGGTGGTCCAGTTCTAAGTTGAAGGGGAAGTTAAGTAATGTCTGGTAATTGAGAATGTGCTGATACCTTTGTTTTTTCTCTTTGTATGTTTCAAGGTTGTCAAATACATCTTCCCTTAGTAAAAGAGGTTCACAAAGCCTAACATCTAGAGGAGTTGATTTTGAGTCAGATGAGGTATGGTATATAGTGGTCTTTTTTTTTTTTCTTTTATTTCATGTAAGTTTATAGCTTACTGTTTTACAGCTATTTGAATAAAGCATTTCAGAGTAAAATTGCATTTTTAGAAACTTCGTTTTCACTAACAGAGCTAGAGTGTCGCAACTGGCTTTAATTAGAATATATACATAATAATCAAAAATAAGTCCAGAAGGGATCTCAGGAAAATACCCAGTCCTTTTTCCCTCCAGTTCTTAATCAGATAATTGTAATTTCTGAAATATGTGGAATAAGTTATTTTTCCTGGAGAAGAAAGTAACAGGAATCTCTTCTAGTGCTTGGCTATGTCCTTTCATTTGTTTATGTATTTTATTCTTGTAAAAAGGAAGAATTTTATTTTTTTGCATTTAAAAATGGCTGTTTTCCAGGGCACTTTATGGTTGCAAATTATGTAAAAATACATTTTAAAAAACACCCAGAACCCACTATCTTCAAGTTTAAGATGTCTGTTCTTGCAGTATATGTTTGAACAGCTAGGAAATGGTTTCTTCCATAATGGAACAAGTAGAACTTGAGTGGCAGTTTTGCACTGAATAGAAGGCACATGACACTGTCAAGTACTGCGCAGTTTGTTTTCAGACTAGCAGACTGTCACGTATGATCAGGATGCGAGCCTTAACAATGCCAGGTGTTGGCCGCTTCAGAGAACATGTTACATTCTTGTCCGTTCTCTCCACTGTGCTGTCTGTTCTTCTTGTACCTCAAATACAAAACTGCGTGTTTGCTTGAACATGCAAAAAGAAACAGCGGTTTTGATTTATGTAAATCTCAGTAAATGGTGATGTGTGGAATATATATGGACATAACTTAATTGAGGTACATGCTAATCATAATGATAACATTTTCCTAGATCACACCTGAAATATAGATTGTTCCTCGTTTCAAAGTAGCTGTTCTGATCATTTTGACATGAGCTCAGTTTCTGTTCTCTGCACATTGGTGATTTGGACTTGTAAATCAATGGATAATCTCTTTCATATCAAAACCAACAAAACCAGGTCTGTCAGAAAACACAGAATAATGTGACCAGGCTTTCTGTTTTAATCTAAAGGTGACTTTACTTTTTATGACTCAGAATGCGGGCTAGTTCTAATAATGCATATCTGTTTACAAATTGCAGGATGAGTTTGATCCATTCAAAAGCACTACAACATCAAGAAGAACGAAGTGATTTCTGGCTCACTGTGCAAGAGAGACCGTGAAAGTTAGGGGAGAGAATGGAAAGCAGTTTGCAAGGCATTCTCTGCATGACATTTCTGTGTAAATGATGGCTTGCCTTCAATTTTCACTTCTATGAAATGTTTTTAGTTTGTTGGGTTTTTTGGTGCACCAAATTCAGTATAATTTGGATGTTGCATTGCTTGATGCATTACACTAAAATGTCTAATATTCTGAAGTACTGCCTGAAACTGCAAGTTCTTTCTAAAACTCTGTTTGCTTTCTGGGATAATGATGTGAGTAACAGTCATATCTTTTATAGAAAACTCCATCTCTTGGGCTTGAATTCTGCAGAGGAGTAAATTTATGGTAGTATGCAAGTATGGATATGGACACGGACTCAATCAGCACAACGAAATGTGTACTTATTTGCAATTTTCTACGGATACAGTTGAAAACTCTGAAGAGTGATAGTTTGATCCAAAAATACATTTTTCAGTTTTGAAGCTGGAAAATGTTCTAATACTTTCAACTCTGCAAGGAGAACTAAACACACTATTGCACTGTTATTAAATGTCATAGTACACAGGAATGAATTGTGCTCTGTAGTTGCGGAAGTGCCAAAGACTTCAGATTGAATTGTGTTGTCAGCTTTTACCCTGTAAATAAGATGTAAGGGCTAGAACCTTACTGCTTCAGAAGGAACGCTGCTTGAAGAATAAAGTGATTGAATGAGTAATGGGCAGGACATTGCCGCTTATCTTTTTCTTCGTTGACATTTTTCAGGTATCTGTTTCCTCAGCCTCCTGTTTCAGTAACCCTCCTAAAATGTCATCACTGTTTTCCAAATATTCTCCAAATGAGACTTTTAAAATGTCATCTTCACGGTGGGGGAACAACTCCTGTTGAAGGAGCCAAGACCTAGACCTATTCTTCCTTCTCTCTTTCCACCTCTGTACACCCCACTCCCCAAAAGTGGTGTTTAAAGCTGTGGCCATTGGAGCTAATCAAGGAAAAGACCAGAACAATTCATCAGCTAATGCCCAAGCATGTCAGAGAAGCACTGCATACACTGAGTAGCTGCAGCCGTGCCTTTGCATTTTTATTTTCTCCTTCAGAGAGAACGGATTGGGCAGTTGTGTTTCTCTGGCTCTCACTGAACACGACTGCTGTTACTTTGCCTGCATATATGCTGTAGCAGGTAACATAAACGAGCCTTGAGCTTCCTGAAGGCTTGCATAAAAATGATCAAGACCTGTAAATTTCTGGTGTAGAGCTTAGTAGCAACTTACCTTAAGCAATCACACTGCTTTGTATTGGCAAATAGTTTGGTAGTCTGGCTCTTTCATTAAGGGCCATCAAAACTGTAATATTACCTATGCAATTAAAAAGCTGCTGTAAACACCCTTCAAGATGAGGGTTTGGGTATGTTTTTTCTAAATAAACTATTTCTGTTAAGTAAATCAGTTGTATGGGCTACATTCAATCTGAGGGACTGACATTTTTAAAACCCTTTGCTGCTCTGTTGCTATCGGCAGGTATTGGGTCTGGCTGGGGTGGAGTTACCTTTCCGCGTAGCAGCCGCCTCAGTACTGTGTTCTGCATTTGTAGCTAGAAGGGTGTTCATACCACACCAATCTTTGGGCTACTGTGGAGCTGTGAGGCTGTAAGCTGTACTGTAAGCTGTAAGGCTGTCTGCAACACCCCTGCCAAGGCCAGTAGGCTGGGGGTGGGCAAGATGCTGGGAGGGGATGCAGCCAGGGCAGTTGCCCCCAACTGACCATGGAGGTATTCTGTACCGTGTGACGTTGTGCTCAGCAACAGAAGCTGAAGGAAAGGAGGAGGGGGGCTCTACATTTGTTATTAAGGCATTTGTCTTCCAAAGCAACTACTACGTGTACTGAGGTGGCTGGATGTTGCCTGCTGATGGGACATGAAGAGCAAGCCATCTTTTTATGCTTTGCTTTCATGCGCGACCTTTGCTTTTTTCCATTAAACTGCCTTTATTCCATCTACAAGTTTTTCATGGAATTTTCAACCCCTGTCCTGCTAAGGATGGGGAGTGAGCAGCTTGGTGGGCACCTGGCAACCCCCTAAGGTCAACCGGCCATGCCAAATTAAACCTGTTTTGTTATAAGACTTAAATTGCCTTGTTTATTGTTTCACTAAGGTCTTAAGGGGACTCTGTCTTTTACTGTTGCAGGCACATCTAGGCAAAGATTTTTAGCAAATGATATAGGATGAATAGGAACTGTATCAAAGGTTCTTCCTAGCTTTTTCACAGTTTTTTTTCAGCCAACTGTCAAATTCACAGCAGCTTTGTTCATAGTGTTAAACTGCGCCAGTTCTCGAATTGTCGTGTATAGAAGATAAAGGTGGCGTCCTTCACTTCAGGGGAAAATGTAACCTGGTGCGCGCAGAAAGACTGCACCATGAAGAGATAACTTCCCCTAATCATTAATATGATCATTATACCGGGGTGGATGCAGGTAAGATGGTCAGAAAATCACCATTAGATCTGAGAGATCACAGAAAAAAGCCCAGTGAAATACCCAGCTTCCTCTGAGACAGGCAAACTGCCGAAAGAGCTCGAATTGGACAGTTTTGTGGAAGAAATTGATGCTGGCAGCAGTTTGCAGAGGAGCGCTGTGGGCTGGCCGTGCCGCGTGTCCTGCTGTGCCCAACTGCTGAGCAGCGCTGAGGAGACAGCAGCCTGAGTGCTTCACTGAGGAGTGAGTCACTAGCATCTTCTGGAAGTGGTGTTTTCACCAGTGAGCGACTAGCTTGTAATATAAGCTTTTCAGATAATGGTCTTTCAATTGATGGTTAAATAAAGCCTTTTATGTACAAAACCTGCTCTGGCCAGGGTTAGCTGACATGACCCAAGCGGTTCTGTCCCCAGCAGAGGGACAGCGCCTTACCTGTGTGTTTGTGGAGGGGCAAATCTCTCGGTGCTCTGTATGATTGGTGGCTCTTGGTCTCCTGATAATGATTTTAGATTCCCTACTGTGTTTTTTTGGGGAAGGAAAAACCCATGCTGCCGTCTTGTTAGTGCTTGGGTCCAGCGTATGGCTGCCTGTTGCTTTGGGTACTGGACTCACTGGGCTGGGACATCTCCTCCCATCCTCTGTCCCATATAATCACCTCTTTGTACACCCTGAAAGCACAGTTTCACATCAAACTTTTTATTCTCTTGGCCAAGAGGAAATCCCTGCTAAGGGAACGCGTAAGTATTTCTCTGCCTCTCTGAGATGACAAAAGGTCTTTGGAAAAATACTGTCAGTAAGACGGCTTGTTATTCACAGTGCATCTGTTACCCCCCTACCTATTCTATGCTAGTTAGTAAGTGTCATGCTGTGAAATAGGCTGGAACTTGCCTGCCAGACCTTTAAAACTGAGCTTAAATTCGAACCGCGTCCTGGAAGAGAGCAGAGCTGCCACACATGCTGCTGGGTTATAAACAGCACAGAATTTGCAGGAGTTGGGCTGCTGATAGAGAAAAAGGATGCTGACGGCTGGAGAGGTGGATTTGCCTTTCTCACAGGTGTGCTTATCTCCGAGTAGCCCCCCGGGGAAGCGTGACTGCATGGAAAAGCAGCACGTCAGACCAGAAATAATATTATGCAGCCCAATGGCTGCAGAAGATCCCGGTTCAGAGCTGGCATTGGAGTATAAAGCAGGCTGAAGGGGCAGAAGTAGCGGCAAGCGGAGCGGGAGGGAAGCACACTGCTGGAGGCAGGAGTGTCCGCCTGCTCCTGCTGCTTCCGTGCTGTGTTTGCAGCCCACGAGCACGCCAGGGCTGAGCGAGGGGAGGACGGCTCTCCCGGCACACGGTGTGAGCTCTGCTCTCTCACAAATGTGCTATTCCCAAATCGGAGAATCAGAGCTGCGTTTTGGAGATGTTGTCCTGTTTTGTCTGGCTCTCCCTCCCTGACTTGGTTAACGCCTTTGCTGCTCCAGGAAATTTGCCCCTCAATGGGAGTCTGGAGGAGCCTTTTGTAATCCCAAACATCTCTGGTTTGTTTTCCTGGGATAATGAAAGCCTGGCAGACTGGCAGAACTTCGTGGGCAGGAGCCGGTACGGAGCGGAGTCTCAGAGCACCACGGTGAAAGCCGTGCTTATCGTGGCGTACTCCTTCATCATCGTCTTCTCCCTCTTCGGCAACATCCTGGTCTGTCACGTTGTCATCAAGACCAAGCGCGTGCACTCCGCCACCAGCTTGTTCATTGTGAACCTGGCTGTAGCTGATATCACGATCACGCTCCTCAACACGCCTTTTACACTGGTAAGACCGGGGCAGAGATGCCGTAAAGGCTTTGCTGTTACTTTGGTGGCCTTTTCTTCTTTATGCCGCTATAGGCAGTGCATGAATGTCTTGCAGATACCTTTCCAGTCCAAATTACAGCGATTGGAGTTATCTCTGGAAAACTCCAAATGTCTTTTTCTTCTCTAATTCCTGTTATCTAGTTGAACATCTGAAATTATCAGTGCGTAAGAAGTGGCCCTGATAGCACTTGAACAATAATAACCCCACACTGGTTACTCAGCACTTCATAGTATCCGGTCTTTTTTTCTTTTTTCCCCTCCTCTGAAGTATTTCCAAGGTAATACTACAAACTTCTTGAAAAAAAAGATTAATGCTCAGCATCATTTTACAAGCTGTGTTGAAAAGCTGTGGTTTGCTTTGAAGTAAGATAAGGTGCACAGGTCAGCCCTATGCTATAAGGAGGGCTTAAAAGGGAAAAAGGAATGTATTCACTCAATAGTTAGACTGCAGAAGGACACGCTGTGAAGAAAACAGAACAAACATCTTCGGCACTGCTCTGCTGTGTTGTCCTGGAGGATATTGCCGGGCATGGACCAGCACTAGCCTGCCTCTTCAGGGTTCAGCACCCAGAAAATTACACAATTACACAAGGAACCTGCTACTTTAAAAGTATCTTTTACATAGCACAGGGAATGATGTGCCAGAGGTGTCTTAGATATCTATAAGCATGTGAAGGTGTGGGGGGATGCCCAGAACTAATGGTATTCTGGTTTTAGGCTCGTTTTGTGAACAGTACCTGGGTATTCGGGAAGGGGATGTGCCATGTCAGTAGGTTTGCGCAGTACTGCTCCCTTCACGTCTCTGCCTTGACCCTCACAGCCATTGCCGTGGACAGGCACCAGGTGAGAGCTCTCTGACACGGCCAGATGGAAAGCTTGGGAGGGTGTGATTAACATGAGAAAGGATGATCCCGTGTCCTTTCCTTCTCAGCTCCCAGATTAATGTAAGATGCATGAGGAGCTGACAGGGTAGGGGAGCAGTTCTTACTGTCAAATGGAAAGAATAGTTTCAAGCCCACAGCAAGATGGGAGATATGAGATGTCCATTGCCTTGCGATCGCTTCCAGCTGGGGAATGGGAGCTCTTCTGTGGTGGGTAATCCAGTAGCTCTCAAATGAGAAGTCCAAGATCCTGATAGGAATTTATGTGGGCAGCCCTCCCCTGGGGTGGTTTGTCTGGCCCAGCAGCATTGTGGATGCAGGGCCATCCTGGTCGGCTTCCGCAGCTCTGTCTCCCTTTGCTCTCACCCCTTGTGACCCTGAACAGTGGAGAGCTGGCTGTACCATACACTGCTTGTGCTTGTCACAAGCAGAGCTGTGGCTTGCTGTTGGTAATGGGCTCCAAACTGGGGACAGTCAGGCATTATCAGTTTGGGGTCACCCAACAACCCCGCAAAACAGACCAGCACAGTTGACGTTTCCTGCTAGAAAGCTTCTAAGTTTCCAGAAAATGCACTGGCTGTCAGGAGCACCCCCACGGATGTCTGGTTAAATCACAAACCCGCGGCTCTTTGGGTCACCGGTACTGAAGAGTCTGAGACTGTTTCCTCCTTTTAGTTTTTTTCCCTTGCTCTTAAGTAAGTTGAACCTGGAAATGTCTGCAAGACCCACTGCTACCTGGTTCTGCCCACCTAGATGCAAATACTGAAATGAAAGGGGACCGGGACCTGATTTTACCCCTCTCCATGGAGGAAAAATTCAGGCTTTCATGTACAATTTACAGTCAATAGGAGCTGGGAGAAGACAGTACTGCTTACAAGCTGAATTTCCACGTTAAATAATAGATTCAAGCCTGGAAGATTATATGAAAAAGGGTTACAATTATTTCCTGAAATGGTATAAGCCTGAATATTGGTTTATTTTGCACAGGTTATAATGCACCCTTTGAAACCTCGCATATCTACTGCAAAAGGTGTTATCTACATCTCTGTCATCTGGATCATGGCAACTTGTTTTTCTCTACCACATGCTATCTACCAAAAACTCTTTACTTTCAAATACAGGTAAGGACGTGCTTTGCTTTCCTCCACGGTCTCCCTGGAGGCCAAACTCCCAGTGGTCAGACTTTGGTGTCTTCTACCGAAAGCTCTGAGCTTACGTCAAGGTCAGCCAAATATAAATCTAGCCTATAATTTTCATCAGATTCCTTTTGCAACAGCTGGTATCCTGTCCTGGTTTCTATTTGTAATTGTTTTATCTTTATTCCATCACACTAGTCACGTGAAATAGGCTAACAAGTTAGAGGATCTGGCCTGGACCCTCTGTCTCTATACACTGGCATTTTACGCGATGTACCAATCCTCTGACCTATTTGGGCAGACAAGAAATCGGGAAAAACCTAAAACCTAACAGGGTTGAATCTACTCTTTAGCTCTGGGAAAGTGAAAAGATCTGCCTTGGCTGCTTCTTCCATAAAATATTGTCATGAGCTTTGATACTTGGAAAATGCTTTAATGAAGGAAAGGTCTTTAACATGTGCAGAGACTGTGTCTCTGTTTGCCAAAGGACAGAGAATAAAAACCTGCTTCTGTGCAGCTGGAAATTTTGGAATTGATGAAATTCATAAAATTATTATAAGGTCATGAATACCCACGAGAAATTATTAGCACATTGCTCACAGGCTGCTCCATGACTCAAATCCTTGGACAGCAGAGCTCTGCTTAACTGTGACACGTGCCTAAATGAAGGGTCTGCCTCCAGGTTTTATGGCAGGAGCTCTCTCCCACCTACCTCCTTGTTCTGATGTACTTCTCCTGCGGTACCCAGCCATATATGCTCTCACCCCCTGCCCGGTATCTCCACTTGCAGTGAGGAGGTTACTCGGTGCCTGTGTTTGCCAGATTTCCCCGAGCCTTCTGACCTCTTTTGGAAGTATCTCGACTTAGCAACCTTCATTCTGCTGTATGTCCTGCCCCTTCTAATCATCTCGGCTGCCTACATGACAGTGGCCAAGAAACTCTGGCTGCGCAATGTCATTGGGGATGTCACCACTGAGCAGTACTTTGCCCTTCGCAAGAAGAATAAGAAGACCATAAAGATGCTGATGCTTGTTGTCATCCTCTTCGCAGTATGCTGGTTCCCCTTGAATTGCTACGTCGTCCTCCTCTCCAGCCAGACCATCCACACCAACAATGCCCTGTACTTCGCCTTTCACTGGTTTGCAATGAGCAGCACCTGCTACAACCCCTTCATTTACTGCTGGCTCAATGACAGCTTCCGATCAGAACTGAAGGCTTTGCTCAACATGTGCAGAAAACCTCCCGAGGCCACAGAACAGAGACTTCCCTCCACGGTGCCATCCTACCGACTGGCTTGGCCAGAAAACAGCAACTTCAAGAGGTTGCAGGCTTCCCATGTCCTTCCATCAGCCTCCAACATCCAGTCAGGAAAGACAGACATCTCTGCAGTTGAGCCGATAGTAGCAGTGAGATAAACAGTGCCGTGGGAAATCTATAAGGACCACGTACAGATTTGGCTAGAGCTAAAATGGTGGGAAGATGTGGAGCTCTGGCCTACTTAGGGACTGTGCAACCAGGTGTGATAAAACCAGGAAGGCGGTTCTGCAAGAGGCAGTATGAAAGAGCTGCATGTTTGATGCAGGCTGGTGATAATGGCATGGAGCCCTGAAAGCAAACTCTTCCCAGGAAGGAACTCTCTTTGTCTTTGTGAAGCTGACTTGGGATTGGCTTGCAGGATGGGATTCTCTGCACGTGCGTCGCTTTTATCTGCGTGACTAAGCCTTTTTACCACTGGGGTTGTGTGTGTGTGTTGCTGGTGCTTAAACGTTAAAGCAACAGTCTAATCACATCAGGCCTCCCTACCCCTTTTCTAAGGCTCTTCACAGAAGCATGGAAATGGTCAAGATGTAGACCTTTAGATTGCTGGCTTAGATCCAGTGCAACTGGCTAGGAAGGCAGGTCCCTTCTGAACTGGGGTCTGAAAAGCCAAGATCTGTTCAGAATTAATTAACAGATATATTTCACAAATCCCTTTTTTTTTGTAGAAATACCTTCAGAAAAGTGGAGAGTAAAATGGACATTGATAAACACAGGAGTCTCTTAAGTCGCAAGCACTTTTTCTAAGGTAGAGTTAAAGAAAAATGGATGCCTATTCTTTGCATAAGTAGATGGCAAACAGCCTGCTAGCTCAGCATCTGCCGCCAGTGCTAAATCACATAGAATTTTTCTTTCCTAAAATAAAGTCATGAATATTCAGAAAGCTTCTCTTCAAATAGAGAACTAAACCCCAGAAAGCTACTTTGGAGAATGTTGGACGTACCATCCTCAGTTGGAGAATGGGTAATTAAACACTATGAGTTTGGACTGGGACCTTTTGGTCAGAGCATCTTTGCATTATTGTCAAATGGTAGCTGAAAGATCCCACAGTTTGAATTTTTGATTTGTCTTTGAATGTTGCTCTCTTATCCTGTAAAGCACCTGAGTACTTCTTGAACCAGACATTTGGGACATTTCATCCCAACAAGTTAGCTCTCTGGAATCAGTTCATAAATGAACTGCTTTGAGAGAACAGACGACATCTTTGATAGCAAGTAATAAAAATGGAACATTTCTCTGCAAGATATCCTCTATTGATTGTGCAATTTCAGTGCATTTAAAGACAAATCAGTTGTGTCCTTCTTGCGGTGGCTAAGAAAATTCATGTGACTGCAGCTGTCTGGAGTAGTTTGCAGAACTTAATGTTCTATAGCAGAAGAAAATCTGATTTTTAATAACAAAAAAAAGATCAGCATTCCAAAAACTGTATCTTGTATTGCACAGGAGAGCAATAACTCTCCCTGGGCTGTGGAAATTAGCTGGAATGTCACACCAGGGTGCCCCATTCCACATTCAACTTGCAGCAGCTGGCAGTGAAGCGAGAAAAATCTTCTTTTTATAAATTACTATAAATGGGGAAAAAAAAGACAAACTGTTTTTCCCACTGTCCTGAAATAAACTTACATTTCTGAAATAATTTTAAGCCTTATGCAGGTCTTTTACATCTGAGTACATTCAGTACACTGAAATGACTATGGCTTCTTGCAGCTAGCCTGTCCTTTCACAAGGTGTTATCAGTTTCCCACTTTGAATCCACTGCTATTTTACTGCCCTTTATCAAGGCCCCATGAGTCAGAGTACTCTGTGCCACTGATACACAGAACCAAACCTTTCCTCCTGCCTGCTTTGACCCCTTAAGCCAAGTTCCATTTCATCCCTTGACATTTGCAACACGTCGGCCCTGAATTGGTCAGACGGTTGGACTAGATGATCGTTGTAGGTCCCTTCCAACTGAAATATTGTCCTGACCTGTCCCATTCTACTCTATTTGAGATCCCAAATATGCAGAGCCTGTGAACCACACTCCCCAGTCCAGTGACAGCAGCTCCCAGTTTTTTACCGGCCAATAAACCTTTGGGAGTGCTGATGTATTGGGTTTGCATGGCAAGGGGCTGCAGGGGTGGCTTCTGTGAGAAGCTACTCGAAGCTTCCCCAATGTCTGACGGAGACAATGCCAGCTGGCTCCAAGATGGACCCGCTGCTGGCCACAGCTGAGCCCATCAGCGATGGTGGTAGCACCTCTGGGATAATGTATTGAAGAAGAGGGAAAAAAACTTATGCAACAACAGCAGCTGGAGAGAGAAGTGAGAACATGTGAGAGAAACAGCCCTGCAGACACCAAGGTCAGTGAAGAAGGAGGGGCAGGAGGTGCTCCAGGCGCTGGGGCAGAGATTCCCCCCCAGCCCGTGGTGAAGGCCATGCTGAGGCAGGCTGTGCCCCTGCAGCCCATGGAGGTCCACGGTGGAGCAGATCTCCACCCGCAGTCCATGGAGGACCCTGCGGCGGGGCAGGTGGGTGCCTGAAAGAGGCTGTGACCCCGTGGGGACCCCACGCTGGAGCAGGCTCCTGGCAGGACCTGTGGCCCCGTGGAGAGAGGAGCCCACGCTGGAGCAGGTTTGCTGGCAGGGCCGTGACCCCGCGGGGTCCCACGCTGGAGCAGTCTGTTCCTGAAGGGCTGCACCCTGTGGGAGAGACCTGCACTGGAGCAGGGGCAGAGTGTGAGGAGCCCTCACCTGAGGAGGAAGGAGCGGCAGGGACAGCGTGTGATGAACTGACCACAACCCCCATGCCCCGTCCCCCTGTGCCGCTGTCAGGGGAGGAGGAAGAGACATCGGGAGTGAAGGTGACTCGAGCCTGGGAGGAAGGAAGGGGTGGGAGAATATGTTTTAAGACGCGATTTTTTATTTCTCATTATCCTACTCTGATTTGATTGGCAATAAATTAACCTAATTTCCCCAAGTCGAGTCTGTTTTGCCCATGACGGTAATTGCTGAGTGATCTCTCCCTGTCCTTATCTCACCCAGGAGCCTTTTGTTATATTTTCTCTCCCCTGTCCAGCTGAGGATGGGAGTGATAGAGCAGCTTTGGTGGGCACCTGGCCTCCAGCCAGGGTCAACCCACCACAGCTGAGTACCTAAAAATCTAATGCTGTGCACTTAAAAGAGGAAAGCAGCAATGGGGTATTTTTAGAACTGCAGTAACCTTGGACATACTCTAAACCGCTGTAGATTGGACACACTCCCTAATTTCAGTTGCACCAGATCTGACCTATAGGTTCAGTGTAAGAAGACTTCAATTAACATGCCAAAGCATGTGAGAGAAGCAGGGACAGCAGCCCATTTCTGCTTTGCAAGAGAGAGAGGTCCGGTAGTGTTGGAAAACCCTCTTCATGAGAGTTTGGGAAGTCAGCCCATCCCTTCCAACGTCTGTCCAGTGGGCACTATGCTTTAATCTTTCCCTTTGTCTCTTCCTTCCTTGTAATTATGCAGCTCCAAATTAATTTTGGAGTCCCTCATAACCCCTTGTAGTCATCCTTTTTAACTATTTAAACATTTCTACCAGGTACTAAAATATTTCTTCAGGAGAGGAAAAATGCCTGTGCACACATACGGACAAGGGATAACACAACAAAATAGATGCTACATTTTTTCCCCTTAGTCCAACGAAAAACAGTCTGTGTTTATGTGCAGTTTCTAGCAGCAAGTGTTCGTTCACTGGTAGCAAAAAGGAGGGAGAAGAGTGGTGAGGAGGCAGCTGAGAGGGGAGAGCGTCTCATGGCAGCAGGAGGAAGAAGAGACTCAGAGA
Source organism: Steatornis caripensis (assembly GCA_013398225.1). NCBI lineage: Eukaryota > Metazoa > Chordata > Aves > Caprimulgiformes > Steatornithidae > Steatornis > Steatornis caripensis. Next base: position 29,175 of record VZSC01011767.1, on the reverse strand, counting down.
CAGGACACGAGGGAAGGGGACGGCATGAGGAAAGGAGATGCAGGGAGCCGACACCATCTTCTTCCCACCTTAATTTTGTCACAGGTTTTGTAACTGTTGAACGAAATAGTTTTGAAGGCTACACACTTGTTATTTTGTATTCATGAATAACACTCTTTCTTTTCTTGAATTTCTGGAATGGCTTTACTCAGCTTAAGCTAGTAATGAACAGAAGGGCTTCCCTGTCTGGGGCAAAAGGAGAGAGCAGATCAAGAAACCCTTCCCAAAAGCAGCCTTTCTTCACTCACGGAAACGAATGATCCAGGCTATGGTTAGGTTTACCTATAGAGTCGCCTGGCTTCAGCATTGGAAAACGTTGTCTACTTGGTTTTTTATTTTTTAAGTCTGCCCTTAGGGAGATGCAATGTTTCAAATCTTGAGTATCCAATATTTTGCATGATTCTTTCTCTGTTTGGCCATGAATGAATTGAGAAAGGAAGTCGGCCTGGAAGTCTACTTCTGAAAGTTAGATTATGCTAGGAGCTTGACCTTCCGCTCAGATCCTTCACAGCATCTCCACTCCTGTGACGCTTCTCGCGCCTTCTGCCAGACCAGCGCTACTGTGGCTCTGTCCCGTCGGCATCGCTTGCCAGCTGGGGAGAGCTGAGTGAGCACGGGGCTGGGCGACTCTCCTCAGAAAACTGAAGCAAAGCATTTTCAAGGTATGATTCCACTGTTATCTGTCTTATCAAAGAGGAGAGGGAAAAATTTTCTTTTGTGTTTTGGATTGATCTTTTAAGGCTTGGATACTTTATTTTTTTCTGTCACATCTTTTTCTTTTGTTCCAGTCAGTCTGTAGCTTAAAAGACTCAAGCACAAATACTTCAAATGTGTTTATTCTGTTTGTTTTCTGATGACAATGCAGTTGAATTAGATGTCCAAAGTTTCTTTCTTGCCCATGAATCGTTGCTTTCAGGGTGTTTTCAGAGTTTGGTCTGAATGATGTCTTTGATTTGTGATAGTCCTGATCATCATACACAGGCAGGAGTTTACACTCTGCACATCTCCCAGCATAAGACAGATCAGACACTGAAGAACCTAAAACTTTGAGGGCAAAAAGTCTCTCGTTTTCCCTGCTGGAAAAGGACACGCTGCCATGACAGTTCTTGCATCAGCTGTCTTCCCATCATTCTAGGGACTCCTGGGAAATCACTATGACTGCTGTATGGGCCTTGGTCCTACTGGGCTTGCTGGATGTACTGGGAGCTCATCTGAGGGAGCTTTTGGTGTGAGAGAGATTGCAGGTTAACGGTTGGTTGGAGCTGATGGACAGACTGGCAGCAGAGGTGAGCCTCAAGTGATGTTCTGCCTACCCAATGCTTTAATACAGTTTTGCCGAGCCAGAACCTTTTGGACGAACCGTGTTTTATATCAGAGGTCTTTTTTTCCCCTTCAGTGAATACAGTGCCATTGTTTTCAAGCACATACACACGCTATAATGGATCCTGCAGTCAGATCCTTGTATTTAGCTTTGTCTGGGACCAGGGGCTCATGGTCTGAGCTCAGTAAGATGTTCTTTCTGAAGCTGAAGGTAACATTTGGCCATCTTAAGATTCACCTTCTTTAGATGCCATTATCATCCTTTGAAGAGCTACGTACGTAGAAACTTACCGTAACTCCAGCAGACAAAATCCCCAAATGCCCAGTCACAGTGATGTTTGTCTCAGATGGATCTGAGCAAGGCTCCTGCAGTTACAGCTCTGGATCCTGCACCCCTGCGCTGTGCGGAAAACCTTTCTCCTCCAGGCTCTGACCAACGCTGGATCTGTCCAGAGATCCAGAGGGGGTTTAAGAAGTGCTGAAGCTGTTTGGTTTAATTACATAGGACAGGAGGAGTGGACCTGGTAAAAAGAAAAGAAGAGGTAGATTGGACAGTGAGCCTTAACAGCTTGATACCTGTACGTAATACATTGTGCTACAAATTACTTAGCATGGTACAGGGCAATTTCTGATGAGTGTGTCCTAATTAGCTATTTTTCAGTTTCTTCATGTCTGATTTGGGATTCTGGAGAAATATTTTGCATTCACCAGTGCTGCTGAGATCATTGGGTGTTGTGCTCTAAGCACAGAAACTGCAGTATGATGCAAGCTATTTCAAAAACATCACATCCTGGGTAATTTAAATTGGCATCCAGACTTCATGGGTATTATTTCATTCTACCCCAGCTCTGTTGCAGATGAGCAGGTTCTTTTAAAATGTAAATACAGCCACTGGTGTGTACACAGCATTCAGATCATAGAATCATAGAATCATAGAATCACAGAATGGTAGGGGTTGGAAGGGACCTCTAGAGATCATCCAGTCCAACCCCCCTGCTAAAGCAGGTTAGCCTAGAGCAGGTTGCACAGGAATGCATCCAGGCGGGTTTTGAATCTCTCCAGAGAAGGAGACTCCACAACCTCTCTGGGCAGCCTGTGCCAGGGCTCTGTCACCCTCACAGTAAAGAAGTTCCTCCTCATGTTCAGGTGGAAGATGCCACCTCGGCGAGTGCGAAGGGATGGTCTGAGGGCCAAGAAAATGAGATACATGTACAGGATGGAGATTATCTTCTTTCATTTTCCATTCTTTGTGCATTTGTCTGCTGCAGCTGGACTTTTTGCTGCTTTTTGATTTTTGTTCTTGGGCAGTGCTTTGAAACAGCCATCAGATGGGTGGTTTAGCAGCTAGCCACAGAAAACTAGATCTGCAAGAGCAAGCCTGTGGGGGACTTGGGTGTGAGAAGGGGCTGATTGCTCTGGAGCATGGTAAGGATCATGCTGCTGGGAGGCTTTTCTTCTTTCCCCTCTGAATTACAGCTCAACATGAGGCATAATGGAAAGGGGAGGTCACTTTGTTTTATCTGACTTTCTGAGCAAGTCGATTCTCCCCACTCATACCCACATCCTCAGAAGCACCAAGACCTGTGAGTCCAGGTGGCCTGGCCAGGCTCACTCCTGTGTGACACAGAGCTCAAGGGATGCTGGCTACTGATTCCTCATTACATCTGTCGGGTTCCTTTTTGTTGACAACAATGAACTAGATTTTGGGTGGGTGTTTTGTACTCTTGAAGATACAACAATTATTATTGTTCTCTCTTCCCTCAAAATCTTGCCTGCTCCTTCTTCCAGAAGACATAAGCAAGCCCTGCTGGTTTTTCCCTCCTTTTCAGTGTCTTTATACATACAGACTGTCCTCCTGTTGGGGTGAAGGAAGAGCAATGGTACAGGTGATGTGCTGAGACCTTGTGGCCATCCTCCTGTCATCACGCCACAGGTCTTCTGCTCACAACTTTACCAGAGCATAGCTCTCCGGCCCTGGAGTAGTGTGTTCCTCAGAGCTTACCAGTTTGACAGCTATCAGTCATGCTCTTGGTTATCAGTGTAGGTCGCTCTCAAACCTGGCTCAGTTGTTTTCTCTGGAGCTTTCACACACGTGCCTCTGGAGCAGACTGCAAACACAGCAGAGCGGTGTCTGCCGGGTAACAAAGAGTACACAAGGCACTGAGCAGCTGCTCGCTGCGGGAGACCCACATTGCCGGAGCATGGGAGTTTTGTGGAAAAATGAATTGTACTTGGAGAACGCCTCATCTGGCATTTGAATAAGGGAACTCAATTAAGGTGACATAGGTCAAGTTAATGCTGTCATCTCCAAAACCTTGAGTGGGTGTGTCATGGTTTAAAGCTGGGCTGGCTTGGAGGACAGATGCTCTTCGTTAACCCCCTCCCTCCTCAAAAGAGGGGGGGAAGAGAAAAGGGAAAGAGACTTATGGGTTGGAAAAGTTAAAACAGCTTTAATCTAACTACAATAAAAACATATTATAATAATAGGAAAAATAATAATGAAATATATACAAATATACACAAGACCGATACACTGTGAGGCACGCCCCAGGAAAGTCCCGGGCTGCACTCAGCAGCAGGCAGGAGCTGGATACAGGAATGCACAGATGAGGATCAAAGGCAGAAGAACCAGGCAGAGTCCTCTTCTGATGCTTGAGCAAGGAGCTGGGCAGAGCTGCAGAGCAGTATCCTGCCACAACACCAGGACCTCACTAACAGCCCCATGCTGGGCTGAAATAGGCTCCTGGGCCTTGGGTGTGGGTGGAGGCACTGGGTGAGGCTGCTTAGGGTCGTTAAAGCCCATCAGTGCCCTCAGGCCCCTGGGCATAAAAGGAGAGGGAGTGAGCCTTGTGCTCCCTCAGCTTTATACTGAGCATGATGTGCATGGGATGGAATGCTGCATTGGGTCAAACCAGGGCAGGTTGGCTCTGCAACTTTCATGATTTAGAATGTGCTGTGTATTTTCTATTCACAAGTGAAAATATTACTGTTTTGTTATTTTTCTTTTTCCTTGAAAAATATCATAACAGGTCTATGAAAATTACCTTACATGTCCTATGAATTCAGGAATATTAATTCTCTGTTTCTAACGGTGTTCCTAGTGCTTTATTCATTTTCTCCATGTAGAATTATGCAGAGACCTTGAAAGAGAACAAAGACGATGCCAGGCTGTATTTGGCAGCTTGTGCTATTCTGAATGGCACTCAGGGGAAAACAAATCTTTGAAGCCTTTCTTGCACTTGTTAATGTCAGATGGGGTTTTTAGCTTCCAGCTTTCCTTCCCTCCCTCCTTCCCTTGAGGCTCTTGTCCCTAGGCCTGTAGTCCGTAGCACCACTACTGGTATTGTGATGCTTTCTAGCATCAGAGCTGTGAAGATAAAATGTAGCCTCAGTAGGCAGGCTTTGCAACTTTGCAAGCAAAGCCTTTTCTAAGTGTTTAAGCTAAATCATCACTTTCACAAATGAATTTGGTGGATTCTTTTTAATGTCCTTTGTGAAGAGCTGTCTTTCAATACTTTTTTTTCTTTTGAGAAGACTTTTCTTACTTCTCCCCACTCTCCTCTACAAAAATCAGAGCTCTTCCAACTTTCCCTTGCAGACATCATTTTCAAAGCCTCTAAGCCTTCTAAGCTTAATCATTATGAAAATTCACTGAATTGCCTGTAGAGCAGTTGCTTCTGCTTTGGTTTTGTCTGATAGAACAGAAAACAGAAATATAAACTCCATCTGGGACAGGGAAGGAGCGAAGGAAGGGAAAGGGAGCTGCTTGCTGACACTACTCTGTCCTGTGAACCCCAGGGGCACCAGCTGATGCCAGCGCTTGGTACCCAGTGGTCGCTCAGCGCTGGACTCTTTGCTGTCATTTCCAGAGCGCCCTAAAAGCATGTCCACTCATGGTGGTGACAGAATGTACACCACGTGACTCCTGTAGAACAGATTTGTAACTTTGCTAGCTGAAATGCTGTAGTTAATCCCAGATGCAATGTAAGATGGGCAGGGGAACCACACTCTGTTCCCTGCAGCCCAACAACCCCTTGCCCCATGTCTCAGCAGAGGAAAGGGGCATTGATTCAGCAGGACCTACGAGTGATCGGGTTTGTCCGAGAAGCCCTTGGTGCTGGTGTGGCTACTAGATCAGCCATGCGTTGCCCTTTTACCGGGTTTTGCTGCGTGCACTGCTAGTGCCTGGGGCCTCTGGCTTTCCTGGGCTGGAACAAAACCGTTCACCTCCCTGAAGGTAACCCCCTGAGGGTGCAGAAACAGTAACTGTGACACTGTACAGACAGGAAAAGATTTATTATTGAGAATAATATATAATTTATTATTATTTATTCCTATAATAATTTATTTTTATCTGTGTGACACTCTGTTCACTTGGTACTTAGCATTTATACCAACTCTAGCACACCTCGTGTTGGGATCCAACCGCGTCGCCTGCAGCTGCGCTGTTTGGAAGGCAGGTGCAGGTAGGGCAATGACCATCTGCATGCAGATGTTTGGGTGTCCTCCTGCAGAGCTGCTGCAAAGGGATTGTTTCCTCCACGGAAGCAGCTCCTTCCATTTTGCGTTTGGCCTATTTAATTTCACTCAGTTGAGTTCAGGCCATTTCTCAAATGACTTATTCTCAGTAGCCTGCCACCCACTTTGGTACCGAACAGAGCAAGCCTGCAGGGCCCCACTCATAGTGTCTTCCCAATCAAATCCTTGAATTCAAACCTTCTCCAGACGCTTCATAATACTGTTTAACATGCACTAGCCTTGCGGGAAGTGGGCCAGTTCTGTGTCAGTGTCAAAGTCTTTAGCAGTAGAACATGAGCTGCCACTGCCATCAGACATGCTCAGTGGGAAAAACCCACAACCGACTTTCTTTATTCCACTGCATGGGTCTCTTTATGACAGGGAAATTTCTGTTGCAGCCAAAAAACCAGCAAGGGCCAGCTCTTTAGTGGAGATAAATGGAGGGATTTTTTTCTTCACACATGCTTTGCTATGCCTGCCTTAATTAGCAGTAAGCTGTCAGAAACTGCCTCATCCAGAAGAAAGCAACAAAGAGCTGAAGCATCGTACCTGTATCCATTAGAGGAATATTTCATAGAGTACAGGCAAAACTGGCAGCACATAGCAGAGTCAAAGTCTCTTGCTATAATACATGGAAGGAAGCCAAGAGTGCTTGAAGCATGCCGAGATCATCACCCAAGGAAAAGATGACAGATTTCTCCTGCACAGAAGAAATGAACCTCAGCTTTTGTTGGTATTGTCTGACTGCAGGGCAGCCCATCCCTTCTCATACCAGCATAGGATGAATGTGTTCTCTTCTCAGTTGCTGGAGATGAGAAGAGGGCTCCTAAAAATACAGCAATTTCCTGGAACTTCAGGAACATTAATGCCGTTGTCTCACAGGCATTTTCCAAGGGTATCAGGCGCTATCATAGAATCATAGAATCATAGAATGGTAGGGGTTGGAAGGGACGTCTAGAGATCATCTAGTCCAACCCCCCTGCTAAAGCAGGTTAGCCTAGAGCAGCTTGCACAGGAATGCATCCAGGCGGGTTTTGAATATCTCCAGAGAAGGAGACTCCACAACCTCTCTGGGCAGCCTGTGCCAGGGCTCTGTCACCCTCACAGTAAAGAAGTTCCTCCTCATGTTCAGGTGGAACTTCCTGTGCTCCAGTTTGTGCCCATTGCCCCTTGTCCTGTCGCTGGGCACCACTGAGAAGAGTCTGACCCCATCCTCTTGACACCCACCCTT
>VZSC01011767.1:0-19132 GCA_013398225.1 Steatornis caripensis | reverse complement strand
TATTGCCATTGTGGACCCCACCCCCCGAGTCATTCAGTTTAAAGCCCGTCTCACCAGGTTGGCCAGCCTGTTGGCAAAGATCCTCTTGCCCTTTCTAGACAGATGGAACCCATCCCTCCCTAACAGATTAAAGTCCCTGAAGTACGTCCCATTATCATAAAAACCAAACCCCTCGCGACGACACCAGCCACGTAGCCAGGAGTTGACGTGCATTATCTTTCTATTCCTGGCTTCACCCTTACCTCTAACCGGTAAAACGGAGGAGAAGATGACCTGCGCACCGACATTTTTCACTCGCTATCTCCAAACTATCTTTACTTCCATTGCAAAAAATACTGGGAGGTTCCACAGATTTCTTATAAGTATAAATTCCCTCCTAATTTCCCTGTTGAATGTATTTAGCTAGCTACTACTAGCTAATACAAAAGTGATTTTTATCTCTGGAGCTCAAAGCACTTAACAAAGGTTGATACTATAGTCTACATTTTGGTACCACAAAGAGAGAGCGGTTCCTCACCCCATCATTCAATTACTGAGAGTCTTAAACATTTGCATACTGAATGTGAAATTTCAAGATGGTTTTTGATTTATTTTGGGTAGACCAAGATTAAAACAGTCTGGCTATGTCCTGCATAGAAGTCGTTACTGGACTGCAGTGCAATACCCCAGCATCTTTACCCACTATGGACTTGTCTGCTCTGTGAAAAGCAGAGGCTCCCTAGCTTCATCCAAGATGCAGGCTACTTTTGTGCAGTGAAGCTACTGAGCTAGGAGCTCATGCTGAGCTCAGCAACAATTGGATGAAACTATACAGCTCTTGGACTTGAGTAGATGCATTCCAGTGACAGAGCCCTGGCACAGGCTGCCCAGAGAGGCTGTGGAGTCTCCTTCTCTGGAGAGATTCAAAACCCGCCTGGATGCATTCCTGTGCAACCTACTCTAGGCTAACCTGCTTTAGCAGGGGGGTTGGACTGGGTGATCTCTAGAGGTCCCTTCCAACCCCTACCATTCTATGATTCTATGATTCTATGATTTGCACAGCGCTGAGCCATGACCCATGCGTGGACTCACCAAATGAGTTTCAGCTCTGTTTACTGTACTTGAGTGCTGCAAGCACAGCCGTGACAGGACCATGGGAAGGTATTCCCACTAAAACTAGACCTTCATGGACTTAAAAAGAAGAAACAAACAGCTGTTATGAAGTGTCGGGTGGTGAAAAAGTGTTTCTAGATCTTCAAGCATGTCTTAACCCTCTAAATAGACTGGCCTAGAAACTGTATGTGGACACACAAACTGAGCTTTAGAATAGCAGTTTCCCAGGAGACTGACAGTAACTAGTAATCATGACTGCCTTATTCATAAATCTCTTGAGTGCTGTTGAGAGAGCATAGCCAGCTCTGCTGCTGATGCAGTCTGCCAGCCTTGCATCGAAGCCACCAGGCTGTGCCACTCTGCACTCGCAGAGGCACTCACGTCATAGCACAGCTCTCAGAGGCCAGGCTGAGACAGCTCGTACCTTCCCACAGCCTCTGTGTCCAGTACGTCATGTCTGGGTAGCTTGCTCTCTTATTTCCTGATCTTCCTTGTACCCCTGAAGGAGGATGAGGATGGGATTCTCTCCTGCTTTCCCCATTCTGGGCAGCCCAGCGGAATGGAGGCCCTGCCCCTTCTCGGGGACGACACGGTGGGCTGGGGAACAGATTTGGGCTGGCACTGGAGAAACAGAAACAGAGAAATTCTTTGGCCTATCCTTTCTTCTTCTGGGAACCATGCCCCCCCATAGCCTGTCTGGTTTGCAGGCTTGAAAGGATTTCAGTGAGCCTCTGTGAGTCACAGTGGGGTCAAATCTCCCACATCTTGCCTCAGGCTCAAAGACTTTTAATGACACCGAGAGAGGCAGGGATGAAGCCTGTCATCTCGAAATATCCTGACCAGAAGAAAAATAGCCTGTATCTACAAAACAAATGCATGGAGATTTCCACCTCCTTCAGATCAGTCTCTCAGCCACATCTTAGGTGTACCTTTTCTCTGCAGGCTGTATCTAGCAGGCAAGGCTTTTTAGGACGAGAGAGGTGTGCCTATCCAACTCGATAACTGAAGATCTGCAAATTATTCCTGGCTTTAAGGTGTCGACTCACTTGTTTCCACAGTGTGTAGGGCTAGCTCCATCTAGAGCAGACCAGCTATGTCGTGGCACACAGTCCTTGACTCTGAGCCCCTACGGTCACAGGGATATGGGGATATTAAGGCGCAATTACAATTTTTTGTATGCTTTTCGGTTGAAAGCACTATGAGGTGACACATTTGCCAGAGGCCACCAGTATAGCTTTAAATAACGTATCGGATGTCCTAAAAGCATGCCATCAGAGTCTCTGAAGGTGCAAAACTCGATGGGATATATTGGAGGGACATGTAGGGTGGTGGGAACCAGATTGGTATGGTCTCATCCCTACTGCCTTTTGGGAGCTGCTCTTGAAGTGAACTGCTCCCAGAGGCTTGCCCAGAATTTGTCCTGGATAAGGCTCAAGACAGGGCTCAGGAATGAGCTAACATTTGAACAAGGAGGACAGCAGGGACCACAACCTTGAGCTGGGTCCCTGGCTCTCCCGTTCAGCAGTGCAAACACATCCCTAGGTGTCAAACGGACAAGTAGCCTTCGGGTCTGTTTCTCATCCTGCAGCCCAGACTCCTAGCACAGACGCGTCGCTCTGAACTGTGCAACATCACGTAATTCTCTCAATTTAGCATAAGTAAGAGGGGAAAAAGCAGACAAAAATCCCAATTCTTTTCTTGCTGGTTGAGCTATTTCACTTCCATTGCTCTAGGTACATGAATTTTTCAAGTGTGCAAGAGCTAAAGCAATTAAAAATGTAGCACAAACACTCACTGTGTTTGCCCAGGTTATTTTTGTCCCCGGGCTGGTTAACCATTCAAGGGCCTTCAAAGGCACCTACCACTTTCCCTGGACTACGTGGGGAAACGAGGCTCTGATTTTGGAAAACAAATTCAGCAGGCACCTGAGTTGGGTTGGAGTTTGTTCATAGGCAAGGAATTTCATTTCCATGAAGGTGTTTGGTTAATCTCAATGACATAGAGTCTGTAAACACGCGAAGCAACTCACATCAAGAAATCTGAAGAAACAAAAGAGGGGATGCAAATTTTACTAGCTAAGAAAGATAAATCACGTGTTATAATGTGAGTTCTGTGTCACAGTCCTTCAGGGGAGGGTTGATAACATGAGAGTGTTTTGAAGTAAATGAATGTGTGAACATTAATGAAATAAAGCCATAATAGATTTATTCTTTTCATTACATTGTGTCACTTCAGAAATACACTTTTTTGTGAGATTAATTACTTCTATTAATTACTAATATATTAATTACTTTTATTAGATTAATAGATGAATTGCTTTATTATTAGATTAGTAGATTGATAGATTAATCACTTTATTAATAGATTAATTGCTTTTGAAAAGTATGCTAGTTATTTAGTACATTCAGTTGAATATTCCATTGTGAGGATAAAACAGCCAAATTCCAATTTAATAATTTGATAACTTCTCTCTCAACCACCCAGTTGGCTGTGATGCGATTGCCTTGCAATTGCGAAGATGCCTAGAAGATCTCTGCTTCCTAAAGCTATCTAGTATCAGCTTCACTATTATGTTCCTCTAAAGAGCGTGCTTTGTTTCCCAAACTCTGTCTCACCCCCAAAGCTGCTCACTTCTTTCCCGAAAAGCATCTCTAAATCTAACAGAAATCTGACAGAAATAACTGGCTGTTGGACAGCTTTACCACCAGCAATTGCATTTCCAGATATTATAGCCTTGGTATCTCATCGTTTCACTAGCTAGATCAAATAACTCTACAGGCTGCACACGTGCCAAACCATATAACCTCCTGAGAGGTGACTAAGCATTAATCATTTCACGGCAACGATAAAACAAGAAGGAAACCATGTGTGTGCAAGGATAACAATCCTCGAAGAACTTCAAGAAATCCCTTAGGAAATAATAGTTGAACAAATGCCAGGATTTTACCTGCCACGTGAAAAGTGTGGTGTTGCAGACACAGGCTGAGGTTCAGGTTTCACCACATTACTTCAAGCAGCATTCGCCCTCCGAGCAGGTCAATGGTCCCCAGAAGCACCCAGCTGCAGGAAGGAAAGCAAATCTGAAGGGCTGAGGTATCGTTTTGGGCGGTCTGCACTCAGCCCTTTTGTTTCCTTCCAGTGAGTTTCTCCGCTTTGGAGAGTCTCAGCACCACGACTTCCAGGGCAGCTACCCTGCAGGAGAGCCAGCCTGCGTGGGAAGGGGTCTGCTCTCCACCACGAGCACATCCACAGTGTCCTGCCTCCTCTGGACCCACAGCTTTGCATTGTGCACCTGGCAGCAACTGTCTTAACTCTTCACGATATGTGGATTAATCCCCAAACTGACAAGCTGGAGAAAGCAATGGAAATGGAAACAGTAAAATGTTAGTCTTACTGACTTCATAACTTTTTAATTTGTTTTTCTGTGCATCTATGCCAGAGTCTGCAGCACACCGTGGCCCATGCTGGCTGGTTGATCTCCTGCTATCTACAGAGCAAAATTAAGCAAACGAGATGATATTCCTCAAAAGACGATAATGAACATGCAGTCATGTTTCTCTGGACTGGTCAGCCTTGGAGCTCTCTGGACTCGTTTCGGAATAATATCACATGAAAGAAAAAGTCACATTTCACCTTCTATTTCCTGTTTTTATATAGCTCAAAACATGCCTCAGCTACTCAAGAATGTGGAATATTAAAAACAGAGAGGTTTTTTAATTCGCTTATGAAACATACATTAAAATGGGCTGGGTTTATAGCAATGCTGATGTATTTTGAGAAAAACCTTATGGATTAAAGTTTCTGAAAATTTTCCATACAGGAACTTATATCTCAGCTTAAAATTCAAATATGTTTTGGGCAACTGTAGCCTGCTTGAAATCTCGTACTCTGTTACAGTTCCCCATTACTTTAACGTAAGGTTAGAAAAAAGAACATTTCTCTCATTATGCTTCTCTGGAGTCAATATTTCTCTGATACTGATGGAAAGTCCATGTTGTGTAACATCATAATAAACACAGCTTTTAAAAAACCAGTAATATTACAAAGTGACACTGCCATTTCACTCTATTTTTCTTCCCATCGTGTACATGAATGACAACTTTCAGTTACGGGATTACATGTTAGTTTTTCATGATGCCCTGCCTTATCTGGTTTACAGGAGCACAGTGTTCAAAAGCAGTTATTTAATTTTTTTTTTCTCTCTATCACCTGTGGGTAGGTATTCTTTTCAAACCCCGCTCCAAGTAGAGAATTAATTTCTTCAGAGTGCTTTTTGTAGCACTCAATGCCATTGAGGAAACATTTGTGTATTCTGACACTTAACATTTTTTTAGAATGCTCCTGTTTGATGGAGTGGTGTTATAACAAACGGGAACTGAGACAGAGAAAAGCAAATGCATCTTGCACTTAGGATGCCTGGAACCAAGAGTGTGAGAGCAACGCAGTTCAAAAACATGCACAGAAACAAGTACATATTCTTTTGTGTGTCATTTTATTGATGCCTGGATATATTCTCAGAAAGGCTGTAAACATTGATTCATTATAATCATCTCTTCTAATCCACCTATCTGACAACAGTGCTAGGGTGATATCCTTCATATGTAAACAAACAGGGCAAAAATGAGGAGTTTTAGCTACAGATTTGAATGTTTGCTAAGAGTAGAGAAATGATGAGGCTTAGGACTCTCCCAGAACTTGGAAGGGGTCACACCTTTTCCATCTTCTTCTTCTGCAAGCTTTGCCTTCTCCCAAGTTTTGGCTTCTCATTCCACACTAGTTCTCCATTCCTCCAACTCCTTATAGCAGTCATTTTCCCCTAATTCAGCAAAAGCTGTTTTTTCCCCATAGAATTCCTTCATCTGCTTCACTGACCTTCCTGTGCACAAGAAAAGTACAATCTTTTTAAAAGGGCTTTTTAAAAACACAGCCCTTGCACAAAGCCCATTCCTGAGTCTATATCAAATTTCATCTTCAAAGTAATGGGGACAACAATTTGAGCTTTTCAAATAGATATGTCCCAAGCTATCTCCCAGGCCTGCTTTATTGTTCTCCAAATTGTTGTATCTCCCTGCAGAGGTTGCTTTATCAGCAGCTTAATAACATTAACCTCCATGGGCATGAGAACAGTCTAGGTGACCTTGTCTTCTTTGAATTCAAAAAGCCCTGTTTTGGGGGGAATTTTTTTTCAAAATACAAAATGTCTTCAAAAGTTTCTCTCTAGTATTAAGAGCTGATAGTGTCTCCCAAATAGTGCTGTAACTTTTCCTCAGTGGAGCTTCCTTCTTAAAGAAAAGGCCGTATCCTGTACAGTCCTTAAGCATGCGCAGAATGTGCCTAAGACTTTTGTTGCAATAGGGACAAGCAGGCTCAAGGTTTCTGCGGTGAACAAGTCCTTCTTGAAGGGCATGCAAAGCCCATGCCGAGGGAAGGAATTTCAGGTGTTCTTAAATGACGGACAATTGCATTACATTCTTTTTTTTTTTTTTTACCTGCCTGTAGACTATCAGTCCCAACCCTGCTGCACCGAATGTCCCAGCTGACCTCTCCTCTGCAAAGGGTTTGTTGACTGAACCTTTTCAGAAGAGGATACCACACAACGTCAAATGGGGTAAATTAACTGGCAATTTAATGACTGCTGAACTGCTTACCTTCACCGAAGGGTCAAAGTGGAGACAGCTAAACAGCTCAGGGAATATTTGTAACTGACAGGTCTCTCAGGAGAGATGAGGCTTGGCTTGCCTCACTGTTGCCTCAGACATGGAGATGAAGGGCTGAAGTCAAGCAGTCACTGATGGCTAGTTCTGCTTGACCTGCTGCCTCAGGCTTTCTCCCGTTTATTGTTTCCTTTCATGGTTATTTTTAGATTTTAGTGGAAGAATTAAGATGAGCTTCTAGTGACATCCTACTGTCTCTGGCCTACTGTCACTTTAAGTACGTAATTTGTGAGCTGCAAGGTCATACGAAGCCCCCAGAGGAAATCTCTGAGGAGTTTGTCTTCATTACCTTCAGCAGACTTGCTACCAGCAATGGTCCAGAAACCTCCACCTCTTGCTTTGGTGTAAGGCTTTCTGAGAACCAGGCGAAGGTACTCTTCCCTCCCCCCTGAGGAGCTCAGTGCTGACTCAAAGGGCCATGAGATCACGGCTGCGTCATCATTCGCTGTGTTGAACAGTCTTGGCAACATAGAGACAATGTCTGAAGCTTGGGAGGCCGCTGTGGTCTGGAAGGATATCAGTGGCCATCTACCACTCAGCCTCCTGCAACAAACCTTGGAGGAGGAGAAGGTGTAGTGGGGAGGAAGAGGAGGAGAAAAGAAACAGATCAGCTCTTCAGTGAAGGCATTTCAGTACATTTCATACCTTATCCTTGAATTCAAAACTGATCTGTGACTAAACCCTAAGGAGCGTAGTGCTGTAGCTCGAGGTGAATACATTGGTTGCTAATGCCAGACAGCCTCCCTGGCAGGTACTTTCTACATTACCTTTCCTCTCATTTTTTTTATGCAGTTCTAAAGACATACATATTTAATTCAGCGTGTGGGAACAACACTCCTTCCCTCTAATGAGGCAAGCCCAGTTTTGTGGCAGTTCACTGTCTGATCTGCGAAGAGGAAGAGGTGAGAACCGCTGATGTTGTGGGCCTTTGGCAGCAGCTCTGAGATGTCAGAGCTCATCTGTCTTAGTACATAGTAATGGTGGGTGCTTTAGCAGGAAGTGGTTTGTCTAAGGAAGCATCTAAAGCTGGAAAACTGTTGCTGCTGCTATGGGAGTATCAAAACCCTGTGGGCTGGTAGACAGTGTGCCTGGATCTCAGCTTTTCATCCCTCCAATGAGCCCATGAGCCCAGGCAGGGCCTGGGAAATTCATGCTGTGATGCACCTCAATCCCAGTGTATGAAAGCATGGAGATACTCTCTCTCCCCTAGAGAAAGACTCTTCCTCCAGCGGAAGGAGAGAAATCTTTCTTTTCAGGAACTTGTGTCTAGAGGATGCTGTGTATGAAAGAGGAACTTTAGTCTAAGCAGAAGAACTTGTCCCTTTCTTCTCTGTGGCTCAAAGAGACCGTTATGGCTGTGGCAGTTGTGATGGACCTTCAAAAGTAATCAAGTGTTTGACAGCTTTCCTGGGTCTTGGGTCAACATGAGGAGGTCCAACACACTTCTCAAATGACCAAGATGAGGTGCTCCTCTGGATATGCTGTGGCTATGTGGGTCTCTGTTTCAGCAGATACCAAAGACCTTTGGGAGCTCCTGGAAAAGCTGTTGACCTGAAGAGACCTGGATGTGTGCATACAGGTGAAGGGGAGGTTTAAGGCTTCCTGTGGTTTTTAGGCAATAGAATAGAAAAGCATGGAGGCCTGAGACAGTGCTGAGATTCAGTGAAGCCTGATTTCCTAAGAAAATGAGACTTCTACACACTCCCTTCTGTTTTCTGGGTGAGGGAGCTCTCTTCCAACAAGAAATTGTGGGTAACAATATGGTAACACTGGTAAAAGTGCTAGAGGAGCTGAACGAGTTCATTGGATCCCCTTTCAAAGGGGAGTCTGTACATTGAGATTTACTTTGATGCATCAAGTGAACAGCATGACCTAACTCCTATTTCAGTTATCTGTCTAAAGTTCATCTGAGAGTGTTATAAGTAGGTGCAGATGAGAATATTTTGGGTTCAGACAAGGTACTTCTTCTATGGAAAAGACCACAGAGAATATGGCAAGACTTGGGGTGATCTATCCTGATCCTCAGTCTCAGACAGGTATTTATCTTTGGATCCTACCTGGAGAGTTTTGACCCACAGGTTAGAAATAAGGCTGTTCTCGGGAGCCTTTGAAGCAAGGTGCAGAGAAAAATCCAAGAGGCGGGTCGACAAATTCCTTTCAGTGTACATAAAGTCCAAACTATCCCTAATTTCCTTCAATGCATTAGAATATACTGCATTTCACAGAATCACAGAATGGTAGGGGTTGGAAGGGACCTCTGGAGATCATCTAGTCCAACCCCCCTGCTAAAGGAGGTTCACCATGACAGCAGAAGCTGCTTTTTATGCACTGTACATAGAGATTCCTTTAACATAATTATTAAAACAATATATGATACACAGTTCCTTTGGATCAAGGTAAACTATAATTAATAAAATCCCTTACAACAATGAGGATAATTCAGACTTTGATGCCTGCAGAGTTAGATTTTAAGTTGGGCAGGGAAGCAGTCATATCACTGTGAAAGTTCAAGAGCTGTACACAATGTGAGTTGAGAGCAGTTAGCATGGGATAAAACATCTGCACAAGACTTCTCCAATCCTTTCCTTAGTCCCCTCCCACCATTTTGGGCTACACAGCCAGCTTACATAGTCACTCAAAAGGCCAGTTCCACATTTCTGAGCAGGTATTAACATGGTGCATTCACTTTCCTGGGAAACACGCACAAAGCTCAATAGAGCAGTTAGAGACCGGTGATCCAGCACAGTATCCTCCCATGTCCACACGGCACAGTGTCCCTGCACTCCTCCACACATCTCCATGCTTCTGCTGGTGTCCCCATTCCCACCCAGTCCGTGGGCAAGGTGGTGGTGCTGAGCTACACCACCCCCAGCTTTACAGCTGTCCCTTTTAGAGCAGGTGGCTGCGCGTGGCTTTGATGCCATTTTCCCTTCAGGCGATCTGAAAATCAAACCAGTACCCAGCATCATAAAATCAGCTTACACTTCTTAATGGGAACTCAGTGAAGAAAAATAATGAACAATGAGCTTCCCGTGGCTTGTGCACACTGCTGAAGTCTAGTTGATACAGGTATGATAAGGTTAGGTAACTAATTAGTCCACAGGGCACCATAGTATAATTTTGATTATTCATATCAGCAAGATGACACTTCATAGAATCATTGAATTATAGAATGGTTTGGGTTGGAAGGGTCCTTAAAGATGATCTAGTTTCAATCCCCCTGCCATGGCCAGGGACACCTTCCACTAGACCAGGTTGCTCAAAGCCCCATCCAACCTGGCCTTGAACACTTCCAGGGAGGGGGCATCCAAAACTTGTCTGGGCAACCTGTGCCAGTGTCTCACCACCCTTATAATAAAAAATTTCTTCTTAATATCTAATCTAAGTCTACCCTCTTTCAGTATAAAACCATTACCCCTTGTCCTATCACTACATGCTCTTGTAAAAAGTCCCTCTCCAGCTTTCTTGCAGGCCCCGTCAGGTACTGGAAGGCTGCAATAAGGTCTCCCCGGAGCCTTCTCTTCTTCAGGCTGAACAACCCCAACTCTCTCAGCCTGTCTTCATAGGAGAGCTGCTCCAGCCCCCTGGTCATCTTTAAGGCCCTCCGCTGGACTCACTCCGACAGGTCCATGTCCTTCTTATGTTGGGGGCCCCAGAGCTGAATGTAGTCCTGCAGGTGGGGTCTCAGCAGAGTAGAGTAGAGGGGGAGAATCACTTCTCTTGATCTGCTGGCCATGCTTCTTGTGATGCAGCCCGGGATATGGTTGGCCGCCTGGGCTGCGAGCACACATTGCCAGCCCATGTTGAACTTCTTGTCAATCAACACCCCGAAGTCCTTCTCGGCAGGGCTGCTCTCAGCCCATTCTCCGCCCAGCCTGTATCTGTGATTGGGATTGTCCAGACCCATGTGCAGGACCTTGCACTTGGCCTTCTTGAGCTTCATGTGGTTTGCACAGGCACGCTTATTGAATAATAAAGATTTATACCAAGTGGCTTCCTTCTTAGAAAGTTTTAACTCAGACAGACAGAAGCCACCTTAAGCAGCACAGTGGTGGTGGTGAAGGCAGCGGTTAAGTCTCTCTTACCACGTCCATCTTCAGAAAACCACTCATGACCTGATTTCTATAGTAATGTTCATGAAGTGCAGCCAGGATATTCCTTGCTCATAGGCTCATTGAATGGGGCTCTAGGGTTGGGCCCTAAACTTGTCATCAAAACTCCTACCAAAAAACCACCTGCTGCTCCCAGTAAGAGAAACAAAACATGGACCTAAAATACACTCTTTATTCTGAAAATTACTGACAACATCCAGAGGAAAAGCAGCAGGGTACAGCTGCTTTTAGTGGCACACCATCTTCTACTGGAACAAACATTTTTACTCTCTCCTCGTGTAATGCAGTTTATATCACAATTTTTAAATCTCACAAGGTAGCTAAGAGCCCTTATATGATGTTACAAGGCAAGGGTGTGCAGAGGACCTAGCTGCAACTCTCCTGCATTTGGAAGAATATTAATACCCAAGTGATGGAGAGAAAAGGGTCAGATAAAGGATGGCACGAACCAAACCTGAATCTCAGCACTGCCCTTTTATTTTCTGGGGTATTTAAAAAAAGATGGATGGATGTGGAAGTTTTTAGAAAGATTGTAGTGATGAAGAGGCTGAAGATAGATAGACTCTTTTGCTTAAGACCTAAATTGTAATTTAGCCCATCTTTTGAAAATGGCAAAATACAAGAGGAGCAGTGCCACTAAATTTTAAGTAGAACTGAGCTGGGCAGTTGCAGAAACACATCTTAAAACAGAAAGATACAGCTGAAAAGCTCAAACATGCAGAGACTGTGGCCGATTTTGAGATACTAACTAAGTCACACAATAGATAGGCTACTTCTCATGTGCTGATGCTTTCTCAACAGTTTTTAAAGGTTAGATAGATTTTGAACCAATTCATGTTGCTCCGACAATTTTATGAGAACAAAAATTAAAAGAACAGTTACAACTGCTGTTCAAACAGTTTACTCAGGGTTTAGCATCAGACCACACATACTGCACTATGGGTTTTCATGGTGGCACGTGACTGTTCCTGGAACCTTCAGTTACTTACACTGCTGTAGATCACAAAATTAATTTTACTTAAATAACCAAGAAGAATTGATACATGTTTTATTGAACACTTTAGAAGACAAGAGATTCACTGCAGCAAGTTATATTCTTAAATACAATAGGGGAATTAGTAAAAAGTTAAGTTCATAACCAACATGAAACACGAACATGTTACTTTCAGGGGCTTTGAGTTTTAAAGACTGAGAACTCTATTTACATCAAACAGTTCAAATACATCCACATCACAAAATCTTAGTATTGCACTATAGCTCCTTGTTCAAAACACACAATGCACGATGTGCATCTGCATTACCCACATATAAAGGGCCATCAGCAATGCATCAGCACAGCCAGACAGAAACAATCTAGAAAAGGTCAGAGGGGTTGTAGGCTTGCTGGGAGAAGTGTGGCAGTAAAATTGAGCAGCTTGGACCATGAGTATCCAACACAGGCCCTGTTTCTTGCTGGTAATGCAACAGACATTAGGACCACAGCTGTGCTACTGTCCTATGCAGAGGTAGCATAATACTATGGCTTTAAAGACTTCCTTTTAAATAAGGCTTGTCTTATCAGAAAGCCACATAATAACTGAAGAGTTCTTGTAATACTAGCCCAAAGTATAGTATGGCAGCACTTCTGGATCCACTTGTTTAACAACAGCTGCCAAATTCAAGTAGGTGCACTATCTCTTTGAAATCTGCTGCAGCACACAAACAGCTCTGTGCAAAGATGGTGACGCCAATTACTTCTTTTGCCCCTCATTCTCAGTCATACGGAGACTGTTAAGTTGTCACAACAGCATGTGACACAGACAAACCAGAAAACAGAAGTCCTACCTATCTATAAAAGAGGTCCTACTTTGTCTAAAAAGACAACTTGGAAGAGGTGACAGGTAAAACATTTCAGTTATATGGACAATACGGGAAAACAAGGGGGCATGCAACATTTGTGAAAGACACACACTGCCACTGTGGTGCTTAAAGCCCCCAACCCACCTCACCTTGTACCTAAAATTCAAGACAAAGGTCATTTTAATGTTCATTGAAGGTAGAGATCTCGGGCAGAGAGCATGACATTAAAGCTGAATGTTGCTCTGCCAGAACAGTCCAATAACAAACCAGGACAGTTTTCCAACTTACAAATGCTCCCCCTTCTTTTGCCTTTTCCAATCCACTTCAGCATCTTATCTTTAATTAAAATTAAGTCACAGGCTGTGTGGGGAGAACAACCTTTCATCGTATTTACATCTACCTCACTTTGGCTATTGGGTGCTTGGCTCTGCTGAGGCACTCAGGTGCTACCAGAATACAAATAAAACTGTCTTCTCAAGTGGAGTTTGGAAAACAGCACAACTAATATTGTGTTTGATACTACAAACATGTTGAAACAAATTTCACACCTCCAAACACTACAAAACAACTTCTGCAAACCATTACAAAAACGGAACCAACTTCACTAATCTTCAGTCCAAACTCCAAGGCAGATTTGTTAGTCACTAAGACCAAAACAACTGAGAAATAGAAATTAAACTAACATGTAGCTTACACGTCATTACATTTTGTAAAAAAAAGTGTTAAGACATTATTAATTTATCAATACATAGAAAATTCAAAATCCCTAACATTTACAGTACCCTCTTACACTAAGCCTGCTTGTAGTTTCTTTTCCATCAGTGCCAAGTAATTAATCCCAGACTTCAATGTTGAGATTGCTAACCAAGACATCTCAGGCTGAACAGAGCAACCTCTGTTTTTCCTGTGAAGACACAGCCAGTATCAGTGGCCAGCCACCACCTGGTACAGATTAACCAGACTCATTAAAAAAAAAAAAAAAATATCCCCCCCTCCCTTTTCTAGGGCAGAGAGCCCCAAGATGCCTCACTTAAATGTCAGAACTGAGACAGCCGCTCACAGCAGAGCAACATTTCAGAATGCAGCGTGGCCATCTCTCTTTGTTACCTATAGGGTTATGTTTCCCATCTAGGAGTATAGTCCTAGCTCTTTCCTTTGCCAGCTTCGATTGCATTCAATCCCTGTTACTTGTTACCCATGATAGAAATTTTTTGTTCTTGTTGCTCCTTGTGTGGTTTGGGGTTTTTTTAATAAACAGTGAAAGTCTACAACATGCTTTTTCAGGTGCATGATTGCTGATTATTATACAAGTAGTCTGTAAACCAGTCCAGCCTCTCAGGAACTGTCAGGCTATCGAGCAAAGAGCAGCACCTTGAATCGCGCGCAGCCATGGCAGAGGAGAAGCCCTTCTGCAGTACGAAGCTCCAGCCTGCTGCGGCGGGGAAGCATCAGCATGAAGAATCAATAAGCCTTTGGCGAAGTTTTTTATCTTCTCTTGGACTCACGTTGCCACTTGCTTCATGGTCTGTCAAAACTAAAGAAGAAAGTAAACTTTTAGAAGTGAAAAGGCCATCAAACCATTCAACACATTCTCGTTTACAAAGGGACTGCCACCAAGACAGTGCTGCAAGGCTGGCTATCCTGTGCTGTGCTGGAGCTGCTGAGCGGCCTCCAGCTGCCCCCAAGCCGTCCAGATGTGGCACGCAGCCGCAGGATGCCCTGCAGCCTCTCCTGCCCTTACAGTCCTGAGCCAGCATGTACTAGTGGTTTGCAACATGGTTACTAATTAAAACATGCTGATGGCACTAGTGGCAGAAGAGAAGACCATGAGCCACGGGTGAAGCTTTGCTGATGGGCGCTGAAGTCTGCAGCTGCACTGAGGCAGATGGAGAAGGCTGCACCAGCCAGAGCTGGTCATGAAATGGCAGCTTCTTTCTGCAATGCATTTTAACAGAGCTTCAAGCATAAGTTTGTTCTGCTCTGGAGGAAAACAAGTCTTTGAAGTGTTTTTGTGAGATGAACACAGTCTCAAAAAAAATTCAGAGAAAAATTAGTCGGGTTTTCCATTAGCTTTTTCACCTCCTTGAGCAGACATCTCCACCCTGGGCTCTCAAATTCTCCTACCAAAACCCACTGACCTGTCATTTCAAAAAGGGACACACTTAAGAGGAAAAGTATTTTCTGTTAGAATTACTCAAAACTGCTGTACTAGAGCTGGCTGCCAGAAATGCTTCTTCTAGTCTGAAAATAATTCTGCTTGTTTGTTCTGAATTCCCCTGTTGTATAAATTGACTTCTCCTCCAAACCTCAGCCTATCCGAACTGCTTGACCAAAGCACAGAGGTACAGTTACCCTCTGCATGATGCTGTTGCTGCTTTTTTATTAAGCATAGGACATAGCTTTCTGAAGATAAAGTAGATTTATTTTTTTCCTGCTTTTGAAACAGTTCTTTAACTTGCCCTCAGCATTGTGCTCGCCTGCTCAGGTCAGCTGCTAAATGTTTTAAAGCATCTTCACTTCCACGAGTGAAGGAGTTTGTGAAGAGGCAGCCCACAGAGTCTGAACTTCTTCATTCGGGGGATGTAGGCACTGGTGTCCTGCTGCTTCTGTGGGGACAGCTATGACAGCGGCCGCGCAATCATCAAATGGGAAGAAAGCTCTTCCATCCCTTTATGCCTCTCCCTGGATATTTGGCTTCTCTTTTCTAATTCTGCACTTGAGGAGGGAATTAGAATCACATTTAAGATGTGCCACATGTTTTAGCACAGAATCTAAGACTACCTCTCATAAAAGAGCAACTGCTCAGAGCCGATCATATATGGGAACTGGTGGGAATATTCAGAGAACAGCTGCACCAGTCCAGATCGACTCAGACCATTTTAGCAAAAATCACTTTACAGTCAATCTTCCTTTCTCTCTGCATAAGAAGGAACATGAGCATGTTCACTGGCCCCAGTCCCACTTCCCTTCTTTTGTCATTTTCTGTTCCTCTGCATTTCTGAGCATCAGACTTATTTTTACATTCATCTAAGATTTCTGCCAAAGCCTGAACAAAAAGCAGAAGCAGGATTACTACTCTTGAGCTAATCTCTGAAAAGCAAATGTCCTGACAGCACCAGCTTTCTCACTGGAGCTTCTTCAAGCGCAACCTACTGTACACCAGTCTAGTGCTCTTCTATGTGCAGGTGATCTTAAGGAGTTCAAGCTGAAGCCTCTTACTGCTAGAGTACAGATGTCAGCAAGGACCACCAACTTAACAGACACTTCAGCGTCTAGCCTGTGCCACTGACTTGCAACACCACAATCTTCTGGCACATATGTGAAGTTATAGCAGTTATACTGCAGATAACATAGCAAGGTCTGAGCAGGTCCATTTGCTTGTACAATATATTAAAATGTTCTTGGTAGGAATACACATCTAGATGAAACCTGCTTTGTTTTGCATTAGTGAATTTTTGGTTTAATGGATTTCTTATCTCTCTGTACCAGCAGGTTTGAATATGGTGCTTTTGTGGTGTTTATTTCTTTGATTTGTCTTTTTAAAGAAAGAACCTACCCTGTAGCTCTGTTGCATTTTTTTCCAGGTCTTCTGTAGTTGTTTCTTCAGGCTTCTCCAACACAGCTGTCCCTGGCTTCCCATCTACGGTATCTGTCTTAATAGTTCCAAGGTTTACTAAAAGTTGCATGACATCAAACTTCTCAGAAACTGCAATGTTCTCCAGCACTTTGAGGCATTTAAATGATTTAAGTTCACTTACGTTTTCTTCAAGAAAGAGGAGGTAAAGGCTTAAGTCATCAAAACACTTCGACTTCAGCTTCAGAACATCAAAAGTTGGCAGGATTTCATAGACTTTGAGAATACCTGAATTCCACCTCCATGGAACAAACATTGCATACACTACCAGCGGCATCACTACAAGATAGACTATCAGGTTAATATAGCTGAGTACCTTGAAGACACCAACAGCAATAAGCTTGCACTGAATCACTTCCGGAACAGTTGTGTCATTCTTTAAGATCCCAGTTTTGATAGTACAGAGAAACTCATCACTCAAAGAGGAGAGGCTAATGTAGTAGCCCAGGTATAGGCATGCAATGAAAATAATTACTAGTGTGAGTAAACGGCAGATAATGTATTTAATTATCAAGCATTTGGAATTCTTCTTCGTCTTCAGGTACTGCTCCACAATTGGGTATTTAAAGTGGCTTTCAGATATTTCCCACAAACTGAAAGAGAGAGGAAAAAACAAAACAAATCACATAAATCAGATGCTGCAGCATTCACCTACCTCAAATCTCAAAGAAACCTAGTACTCTAAAATAGACCCAAGATGGGATTCCCTCTTATTGGGATAAATCAAGAGTGGGTAGTTTTACTGGAGTCAACAGAAAACCAACACAATAGCAGATAAAGAGGGAGGGGGATAGTATCCAGCTTGCCCATGACAAGCTGTGGTTATGGATTAACACGCCAAGGTTTGAGGGACGGGGTTCTAGCAAGGCACCTCTGCCTGTTGCTCTGAGATGTGCTGGCTAGACTGCAGGACACTTAAAGTCTTACAGAGATGAGCCAGGGCCTCCTGAGGTAACAGGACCCAATAGAGAAACACCAGTGAAATACCCCAAAGGAACTAAGGGATTTTCCTCTAAGGTGACACGGCTGACAGCCCAGGTGAAGTGCCTCTACACCAATGCACACAGCACGGGCAACAAACAGGAGGAGCTGGAAGCCACCATGCTGCCAGAAAACTACGACCTAGTTGCCATTACCAAAACTTGGTGGGATGAATCCTATGACTGGAGGGGGGCTATTGATGGCTACAGGCTGTTCAGAAGGGACAGGCGAGGAAGAAGGGGTGGAGGCGTTGCCCTCTACATCAAGAATTGGATAGAGTGTGAAGAGCTATCTATCTCTGAAGAATAGCCACGAGCAGGTTGAAAGCTTATGGGTAAGAACTGGAGACTGAGGCAACAAAGCAAACCTTGTGGCTGGTGTCTACTACAGGCCGCCCAATCAAGGGGAGCCTACTGATGAAGGCTTCTTATTCCAGCTACAGGAGGCATCATGCTCACAGGCTCTCATCCTGCTGGGGGACTTCAACCACCCCAACATCTGCTGGAAAATTAGCACGATGAGCTGTAGGCAATCCAGGAGACTCCTGGAGTGCGCTGAGGGTAAGTTCTTAAGCCATGTAACAGATAGCCCTGCCAGAGGGTATGTGACACTAGACCTGATGGTCACCAATGCAAGTGAGCTAATCAGTGACGTCAAGATTAGAGGCAGCCTGGGTTGCAGTGATCATGCACCAGCAGAGTTCTCAGTCCTGAGGGATATGGGTCAGGCAAAGAGTTAAGTCAAGACGCTGAATTTTAGGAAAGCAAAATTCCAGCTGTTCAAGGAATCGGTCAACAGGACCCCCTGGGGAACTGCCCTCAGGGACAAGGGAACAGAACAGAGGTGGCAGATCTTTAAGGACGCTTTCCATAGAGCACAAGAGCTCTCAATCCCCAGGAGTAAGAAATTAGGCAAGGAAGGCAAGTGACTACTATAGCTGAGACCTGCTGGTCAAGCTAAAAGGCAAGAAGAAAATGCGCAGGCAGTGGAAGCAGGGACAAGTATCCTGGGAAGAGTATAGAGATGCTGCCTGGTTGTGTAGAGATGAGGTCAGGAAGGCCAAGGCGTGACTGGAGCTGAGCTTGGTAAGAGATGCAAAGAATAATAAGGGCTTCTACAGGTATGTCAGTCAGAAAAGGAAGGTCAAAGAAAGTGTACCCCCCCGATAAGTGAGCCCAGCAAACTGCCAACAACGGACGAGGAGAAGGCTGAGGTACTCAAATTTTTTGCTTCAGTGTTCACCGGCAACCTCTCTTCCCACACCTCTCGAGTGGATGGACCACAAGGCAGGGACTCAGGGAACAAAGTCCCTCCCACTGTAAGAGAAGATCAGGTTCGTGACCACCTGAGAAATCTGAACATACATAAGTCTATGGGACCTGATGAGATGCATCCCAGAGTCCTGAGGGAATTGACTGATGCAGTTGCCAAGCCACTGCCCATGATATTCGAAAAGTCATTCAGCAGAAATGGAAATATTGCAACCATTTTTGAAAAGGGTAGAAAGGAGGACCCTGGGAAGTACTGACCTGTCAGCCTCACACCTGTGCCTCGGAAGATCATGGAACAGATCCTCCTAGAAGCTATGCTAAGGACCATGGAGGACAGAGAGGTGATTGGAGACAGTCAGCATGGCTTCACCAAGGGCAAGTCCTGCCTGACCAACCCAGTGGTCTTCTATGATGAAGTGACTACACCAGTGGACAAGGGAAGAGCTACAATGTCGTCTATCTGGACTTCTGTAAGGCCTCTGACATGGT
>VZSC01011766.1:141014-154734 GCA_013398225.1 Steatornis caripensis | reverse complement strand
TACCAAGGAAGTGGTTTTGGCTGCCATGGTACACAAAGACAGGTCTGAGAATAATAAACTTAATCGCCTCCTATTACCTACTATTTTGTAAGAAATCAACTGTTCAATGTATGTATGTATGTGCATGTATTTTTGGCTNTTAGTTAATTTCAGAAGTCAGGGTAACTATAATTAAAATACAGCTTTACTGATTTTGTATAAGCATTGTCTTGACCAACTTTCATTGCTTTAAACTTTGAAACCGTAAATATTCCTATGAGGATTTGCTTGGGTCAGTGCTTTCTCAGAACTTTACTTATGACAAGCATTGTATAGTGTAAGGTTTTGTGAACTTACTTTCCGGTGTGATCGCTACCCGCTCAGAAAGTAGTTTGCTAAAGTACCAAGGAAGTGGTTTTGGCTGCCATGGTACACAAAGACAGGTCTGAGAATAATAAACTTAATCGCCTCCTATTACCTACTATTTTGTAAGAAATCAACTGTTCAATGTATGTATGTATGTGCATGTATTTTTGGCTAAAAAGGTCTATGAAGGTCCTTCACTTTTTTGGCATCTAAATGCCATCAAAAAATAATTTAACTTGGCATCTAAAAATAATTTAACTTGTGCAATACTAAAACTCACTTTCAATAGAACTGGCTTATCCAACATCTTTTGCTGATGTTTATATAGTTTTAAAGGAAACTGGTGTTGTGGGTTTTATTTGTCATGGCTGTCTCTTAATAGTTGCTTCTAGAATGCAGGGTTCTTGCATTCTGGCAAGAAGCAGCACAAATACACAATTACCTTCCCATTCCCTACATTTTTTTTTTTGCTTGAAGGTGGAATTTTTCTGCTGTCTTTGTCTGTCCTTATCTGGAAGTGGGTGAATGAACTTTTAATTACAACGTTCATGTTTAAAGGACAAGAATGCTGAAGCTCTTGCAAGACACTGCAACACTGAGTTGATCTAAAGAGCTTGCTAGCTGCAGTGGGGGGTACTGAGGAAAGAAGTGAATGAAAAAGATAGAATTAGGTGTTCCATACTTCTGATAAATGTAGGATTTTAATACTCTCTTTAAATCTGATTTTTCAGGACTCTCTTCACCGAGCTAAGGATTGTTGTTGAACACTTAATAATGAAGCCCTCATGCCCTGTTTTTGTAAGAAGACTATGCCTCAGCAGCATTTCCTTTATAAGCAGATTGGCACCAACTGTTGCATAGCCACATTTCAGGCCCTTGTGTTTCGTGAACATTATGAGCAGCTGGCACTTCTGCTGATGATTATAAATTCCTGGTTTTACACTGATCTCACTCCAGGCTGTATAAAAATGTGTATATGCTTTTCTTGGAGATAATATGAAATTTAGCATATCAAAAGCAAGTCATGGAAATGTAAAATTACTATGCTATATTGCTAATTGGTGAAAAAAAGTAGTTGCGTCGAATCAAAAACATGCCTAGTCGTACAGAAATTTTTTTTTTTTTTAGGAATCGAGGATTGTTTGAGGTTGAGTGAAACTTTAAGAAGTCAGTACTCGGTAGTTTTATGGTAGTTGAACCACAGCTACTGTAGGATGTCTCCAGTGGATAGCAGTTGGTACCCATACCTGTGCGGTACGCTTTGGACAGTATTCTTCTGCTTCCTAAATGTATCTGTAGAACCGTGTTGTCTAAATTACTATACTCAATGTAAAAATATGGCCCACTTTGAATTTAACTAAAGGGATTAAAATCTATCAGGCCGGCATAGTTAACACCTTTTCTGAAGGAGAGCATATTTTTATTAATATTTAAAAGAACTCTCCCGAGTTTTTTTTACCTCGTGACAGTCTTGCATTAGGTTGCTGGAAGAAATCTCAAGGCTCTGACCACAGAAAACTGTGCAGTTATCTTGTCACAACAAGATGTTTTACCAAGCCAAGTTGCTGACCTGTAGGCTTTTCAGACAAAGATGCAATGCTTAAACTTTTAACTATCTCTGAAGTGAACTATTCAGTGTAAATGAAGTAACTTTTGCAGAATCATTGCAGTTTTGCTCTTGTGTCTACACAAGTGTGAGACTGCGGTGATTCAAGCATGTCAGCTTTTTAGAAAATTAATCTGTAGCTAGCGCTATATAAATTGTTCTTCCAGTTTGAGACTCTCATTGTGATGGGAAATTTGCATAAAGGTTACACCTGTTTAGGCAGCTTCTGAAACAAATGATTGCAGGATTTTTTTGGCATAAATCCATCTGACGACTGATCTGAAGCCAGTGTCGTGACTACAGAAGTGAATATTAAATTGAGTGCTGATTATGCATTCACCCAGCTGCTGAAAGGTAGGTCATGGAAAAAGAATATCTGTCTAAACACAACTTTCTGTAAATTCAAGGCAAAGCATTTGCCTGATCTTCTGTAGTTAATGATAATATTCTAATTGCATAAAATTAAATGGGTTTTATTGGCATTTTGTAAACTTCTATAGCACTATGCTTAACTATTCTTCCTTGGTCAGAGACATCTTTGAAACGCTTTTGAAAACAGTCTCGAGGCAAAGTATTTTTCTGTAACTATGAGTTATCTTGTTTGTGATGTGGGTATCATTCAGACTTTCCAGTTGTATTAGTTTTTTAGATCGGAGCCATGTGTTTATATACTTGTTTCATTTTTTGCTCAACCTCTTGGTACTGATGAACCAATTGGTAATTGAATATGATATTCTTTGACTACTTGCTTTGCTCTCTGAACTTGATTAGCTATTTATAGAACACTGGCACACTGCAGAAGCAACTGCATGCAGTAATGCTGTACAGCTGCTAAACACTTGCAACAAGATTCGCTATATGTATATCCTGTAATTTGAGCATTTTATAAAAATCTAAAATTTCTACTGCAATAAAAGGAGTGTTAAATGTAATTTGCTAGGCTCTTAAAGCTTATTTTCTCTTTAACAGAACATGCTGATGCTTGAACCTGGAAGTTGAGCAGATTGCTGTCCTGTGTGTATGTGTGCGTGTTCTTATATTCCCCACTATCGCTTCTGAATCGGGATGTAATGTCTTGTGCATTTCTAAACAATTTTATAGGGAATTTTTGCCTTCTAAAGTGCAAAAATTTATAACGCTTTCCTTCAAATTTTAACCCAAGAAAAAGCACTGCAACAGTGGTACCTAATTGGAGCAGAAATCTAGACCTACTCCTCGCCATTTCAATTATTCAGCCATGTTCTAGACCCTATTTCACGTTATGTGGTATGTTTTTCGAGTGGTGACATCAGACTGTTCAGCTCTCTGCACCACTGTGACTCAGAAATTAATTTGGTTATCTAAGTTGGTTCCCCCATACTGAGAGTGAAAGGCAAATAAATACTTCTGTAATTAGTGTAAGCAAAATAACATGTTACTTCTAGGCCATTTTTGTGGTTCAAGACTGCTGTTACGGGTGCAGTCTACTGTTCCTTTAACTGTGTGCTGTTATTAAATTTGAGAAGAGTCGAAACTGGATCTGATGTATGGCAACTGTAACTGAAGGATGCTAAGTCTTGAGATCCAACTCTATGAATGGACAAGGAAGATTAAAAGGAACAAGTGAATGAGATTTCAGTAAGCAGAGAGTTGAAAGACAGTGCCATGAAGTAGGGCTTATGTGGATACAGAATTTCTTGTTAACTTTTTCCGTTAAGTCTTAAAAATGGATCAAGAGGTGGAAGATCTTTCATAAATGGGATTTGATTTCATTTTACTTGGCTAGTTGTATATTCTTGACTTTACAAGGAGTTGCTTCACAAATGAGGCCTGGATTTTACGTGTGGCCTGGTAAAACTTACCTCTTTGATATGCCAAGAAAACGAGGAACAATGGGGTAAGAATAACTTCCATGCAAAATACGTTTGGTAACTGACCTGCACTCTGTATCAGCTTTGGTTTTTACTGTAGCCTTTAGGCTGCGTGAGTGAGAACGCCGAGTTTCCTCAGTGCTGGCAAAACCGTTCTGTCCTTGTGCCTGCTTCCTTACCACAGTGTGTAACTGTTTCTTTACTAACAAATTAAACACATGAAATGCTGGTTGTATCCTGATAGCTTGTGATCTTTCTCATGAAAAGAAATGTATGTTCATGCTGCTGTGCTGTCAATAGCTAGCTGCGATGCAGAAGCTGCAACAGAAGTCTCTGGTAGTAGAGAAATTTTGCAACTGACCATAAAATGCATGCCAACCCCAAATGTGAAGCAGAGGAGGTTTTTTCCTCCTGGAAGGTTGCCTATCTGATGTGGTAATTGTTTCCACTGATATACATCACACTCGTCATTGTTTTTATCGTCTTAGCCTTCATAAGTTAAAGTGCTGTTGCATAAATTCTGTGGGTGGACCTACCTCTTGCTGTGCACAAGCTTGCTGTAGAAGTGACGCTTCAGTGTGAGAATTGTCTGTTCTCACCTGTAGATAAATAAAGCATCAGGACCCACTGGGTTTGGAGCAGCTAATGCAAGTTGGGACTTCTTATGCATAAAGTAATTCACTAATGCATCTGTTCTTTCCTTTATTGTCTTTTATTTACTTTTTATACTTTCATTGACATTTTTATGCTGTGAGTTTTATGTTTTGCTCTCTTCCTTGATGGATGTTCAAGGGGAGCAATATCCGTTAATGTTTTACGTTCCACTTTTTAAGGATTTTTAAAAATAGATTATAATCATGAGCCACTACTTGTGCCAACAGTTTTTGACCTGCTAACTATATTTGTGATAGTACTGTCCAAACAAATAATGTAGATGGTTATTTTATACAGTCTGTGTTGGACCTTTTTATTGTGAGGCACCTGTATTGCAACATTTGCTGTGCAGATCCCTTGTTAATTAAGGAATTGCAGTTCTTGCATGTTTTACAGACAGGAACCGAGGCGTGGAAGGAAAGACCACTTGCCTGAGGTGATGTGAGATCTCTGGCAGAGCAGGAGGTAGAGGGGGGAAAAAAAAAAACCAAAAGAGTTTGACAGGCATCCAGGGGGAACTGTGATTTGTTTCTTCACGGCATATCACTTCTTGATCCTGTTTCCAAAATGATAACTAAGTGCTGCTTAAACAGTTTCAAAAAGTGCTGTACCTTATGGTGCTCAGATTAAGGGTAGCAAAGACCATTGTGCTAGAGTACATGCTCTTTTAAAGCAGTGTCAAAAATTTATTGCCATGTGCAAGAGCTAGGTATGCCCCTGGTGGTGTCATCTTTCTGGTGAGGAAAAATAGTGCAACAGAATAGTATTGCAAGCCCTTGTATTCTAGATGTTCATAGGGTATGCTGATCTGTTGTAATTGTCTGTAATTTTTAATTGCTGCAGTGCAAATATTTGTGGTTAAACTATATAAACTGAAATTGGTCGGTGTATTTTTGTACTGTAACTTCTATTGTGCTACAACTTTCTTAAAATCGCAGGAAGAGTCAGGCCTTGCTGTTTTAAATCGCCTTTTAAGGATAGAATCTTAAGCAATCCTTTATTTCAAAGATGTGTTATAAGTATGGCTAATGTAATTGAATTTAATCTTAAATGTGGATCCAAAAATATCTTTTTCATAAAATGTCAGCATTACTTACTAACTTTTCTGCAGAAGCTAGCTCTGTGATAATAGCAGATATTGTGCAGGTAAGGGAGTTTCATTGCTTAGTTTTGTACCATCCAGATGGCACAAACTTCTAAAATGAATTGAAAAATTCATCTTTTACTTGTATTCAAGGGCTGAGGCACAAAATGCTAATGTAAGGGCTCAGAGGGGAAATATAGTTCTCCTGCATATTTGAGAAAATGTGAAGCCCTTTCAAGAAAATCTAATAAACATAATAATCACAGGCTGCTGACACTAAGGAAAAAGCACCTCATTCGCTCTTTCTTTTATGCAGCGATTTACTGGTCCCTACTGATTTTCAAATTGGATCACTGCAGTAAATTATCCATGCCAGTACCTGTGAAAGAAAGCACTGGGATCCATATTTGTTTAGTGCTGTGCTTAAATCAGCAAGAATGATAAATTTGATGGTATGAAATTGGAAATATCAAGGGCTTTTCTCAGTGAACAAGCAAGTATCTCCATTTGTAATTTATTGTGACCTTTTTTCACTGTATGTGCTTTGTGTGTCAAATATTTATTTCAAAACAAATTAAATTGTTTTCTGTATTGATACAGCTATGGTTTTGTTGATGTTCTTGAAATAAAATTTTTTAGTGGTTTTTCTGGATTTAAAATGTTACCAATGTTGTTTTGCAAAACAGCACTTGTGTAAGTTCAGATCTCTGCCTTTGAGTTACTGACCAACAGCTTTCCATGTTAAATGTTCTAGGTGTGTGTTGGGTGTTGTGGTTTTTCGTTTTGGGGGGGGTTGTGTGTTTAGAATAGCGCAGAATGCAGTGAGCTACTGCGGCTTCTCATTTGCTTTTTCTAGAGGAAAAGGAAGGTTAAGCTGTATATCAAAACCAGAAAAAGCTGATCCCTGTCTTCTAGGTCATTGGAGTTGTTCTGCTTTACACGGGTAACACCAAGTCCTGTGAAAAAATGTACCTATGTGCTCAGTTGACTGCCATGCTTTTGGTGCAGGTGTTAGTAGAGAAAGTTGACTGTACACCTGTGTTTTGGCAGGAGCCCTGTCCCTTTAATCTTAAAATAGGTTACTATGACTACATCCCACTAACAAAGTGCCACTGCTTAACTGAAAACAAGTCATAGCTAGCGCTTGGTTACTTGGAATTTTTATGAGTGTAGTAATTTGTTAGACAGCTAGTGGGCAAAATAACAAACCAGTGTTGTTAATAATGTCACCCTATGTTATCCTCTTCTTGTGGGCTATGCTTAGCTCATTTGTGATGGCAGGTCAAATAGCTGACTCCTGTTCAACCCCAGTGCCAACCAGACGTGCTTTAGTCTGCTGCAGCTGGGTACCACCATACAGCTGTGGTTTTGTAGAACCAGTAGTGTGGATTGTATTCTGAGGAGCCATGAAACACCTTGCTCTTAAAAGGAGGCAATGGTTAATTTGATTTCATCTCCCTTTATCCCGGTTTCCATGTGCCCTGACCATGATGTCTTTCCTGCTTGTGAGGTGGGTGAAGCGTTGCAGCAGTCCAGACTCTTGCCTGGGTGAGGAAACTGGTTTCCCTGAGAACAAGTGCAGATCACAGTATTTTCATTTGTTCTGTGTGTTCCTATGAACATTCACTCATGCACCTTTGCCAATGTGAAGAGCCTGGGTGAAGATGGTGCATCAGTTTGTTGAGGTATTTCACAGGAAAATTAAGCTGAAAAGCAGAAATGTTAAAGGTGCAGGGCTAGATTATCTGCAAGGGTTAAAGCGATGACAACTATAGCTTTCACAAAGGTAGAAATGCAATAGAAGGAAGAAGAGAGGGGAGAAAAATAATGAGACGGCAGAGGAGTTCATCTCTATGTGAGGCAAAGAGGTACGGAAATCCTACTGGGTGCTCTGCTGCTTCCACAAGCCCCAATTTGGTTTTATGTCATCAGTATACCCTGGAGAGTGCTTAAGTTTTCTAGCTGTAAGTTATTTCTAATTTAGTCTCTATTAAAATACTATTGGAATAGCGTGTTCAGATGCTGCCACATGGTACAATAGCTGACGGGCTGATCTTGGTTTACTTAAAATGGAGAACAGCAGCAGTGGAATTGTCCATTATGTCTGAAGCTCCTGGAGTGGAAAAGTAAAGAAATAAACACTTCCTTTGGTCTGTATTGCTACTGGGTTTCTTGGCTCTTTTTATTTTAAGCTCTTCTCTTTCCATGTTGCTTTGCTACATTTTTATACTTGCTATCTAGGGGAAGATACCTTGTGCAACTGTGTGAGGTATTGTCCTGATGTATGTTTACTTCTGTGTGCAGACACATACAGAACATGATATTTGTAACTTAACATTTTATTTAATTTTTTTAATCTAGAAAATCTGACCAAACAGTGTTTTAACAGATGTTTGCCTATTAGAATCCCTTTCAACACTTTCTGCTATAGCAACTTCAGTTAGGTTTTGACTAAAGCACAACAAAAATCATTGTGAATCTTTTCAGTGATAAAGTTTAAATCAATCACTTTTATAATAGCAGATGGAAATCTGAAGTTGACTCTCTGAATTCTCATGTGTCCACTGGCATTTTGTCAGTTGTATGACTGCATAACACTGAGAAATATTGAAACCTTAGAATCTACAGTTACAGCATCAAGCATTACTTCAGTGTGCTTTTGAGCATCCAGTGGTTCTATTCACATTTTTAATTCTCAGATTTTTTTAACATCGCTCTGGGGCAGAAACAAGCAAGACGTTTGTGTCAATGTATATGTGCTGTAGATCGATGATGTGTATGTATACTTAGAGCAGCAGATAAACGACTAAATAAACATAGTATTTTGAGAGGGTTTTGCCATTTGGATACTTTCATACACTTTGCTCTTTATGATTAAAAAGCCTCTTCCCGCCCTCTGTCAACCTTCTCTTTGTGGAGTGTTACACATTTGTAAGGGAAATAGTTTTTAAAAACTATTCTTGCACTGCATAGGTGCTTCTAATATCCTGCCTTTATACACTTCAAAAGTACTAGACAAGCTTATTTCACATTCTTGTAATAAATTTTTTTTCTTACAAGCAAAAGGATCAAGCTGCTTTTAAGCTGGTCCTTGATTTCTTCATGTAAGAGACTGTAGGACAGGTGGAGTAGCAGGAGACTAGACCTGATGGTGCAGGAACCTTCCTCCAGTCCTGTGTTCCTATGCATGTCTGCATATTACTGTAGAGAATAAGAGCAGTTGTTTCAATATATTACGTATTACATACCTAGTATTAAGAATTTTAAGCTAGCTTTCTGCTTTAACATGAAGATACATGCTGCTAACCTGAAGAGTTCTTTTTCCTACTCAAAGGCTGGAAAATTTATTTGACAATATGTTTTGGTCATTTGAAATTAAATGGAATTCTTCTTCCATGTGCTAATTTTATTCCAAATCACTGACCTCCAGTGGCTGGTTTGCAACTATGAAGCAAAACATTTTAGTAATTTAATGTGCTCTGCATGTGTCTATTGGCTACAGGAGAGTCTTTTTCCTTCTCAGTTTCTCAGAAGAATAATGTCTCTTTACGATTTATTGTACTTCGGCTTTGCAAGTATTTGCCTGCCTTATGCATTAGAAAGGAGATCGGAAGAAAACCAGATTTATGGTTAAGGTTTCTTTAAAGAAGTAACTACTCGCAAGCCCAAATGTTTGGTGTGATTGCTGGGAAGCTAGGAGACCTTGTGATCTGTGAAAGCATCCCTTAATAAAGATCTTAAAACATTTATTGTCAAATCCTTGCGTTCATAAAGCACAGCAATTATATTAGCAGGCTCCTGATTCTTTTTGCTTAGGATGTTGCTGCTTTAGAATTGAAGTCTTTCCTACATCTGTGGGTGTGGGATTATTGATCCAGGAACAATGATATTTTTGTCTTTTTCCTGCATAACTACGAAGCACACAGTTCTGGATATACTTTGTACGACTCTCTTCCTTTTCCCTAATTTGATTGTAGCTGCATATGTCCCAGGGTAATTCCAATTGATTGTTGTTGAGATTGGCAAGCACCTTCCCATTCCCCAGTGGGAGAGCAAATTCTTCAGAAGTCTAATGCCTCCCTTTAGGAAAACAGAGTATGGAGTAGCTGAAAGGAGTGCCTGCATTGGCATGTTAAATCAGCCGTGTTGGGTTTTTTAGGCAAATCCCCTGATTGTTCTTATTCACCATGAAACCACACTGGAAGGTCTGCTCTAGGCTCACTCCTAGTGACCTCTAGTCTTTGGCAGGGGTACAGGGCCTGACCGCGGTGGGGGCTGCTTTGGTGCCGAGTTCTCCCATGTGTACTAAGTGCACACAGCAACAGAGGGCTTCCAGACCATGGGGACAACATGTGGTGTCCTGAGGTCTTTTGAGCACTAAATAAAGAGCCAAATCGTACCTCTGCCTCCATGTCCAGCCCTCAAAATTTATCCCGTATTTCTCCTATCCTCATACTCCTTTCCTCCTTTACCTGTCCTGTCTCCTGTTGTCTGCTCTTGTGAAACCCTTTACTCTCTTCTGGAATTCCCTCCCTCTGCTTTATTGTACTCCCACTTCATCTGATTCTGCAGTACTGATGTCAGCGTAGCTTCCCAGAAAATCTGGCACGTGTCACCTGGGTTCCTGAGGAAAGGATGTGCTTGCCAGCCTGGGCTGCAAGAGGACAGCAAGCTGCTCCAGCAGCAGCAGTAAGTCACCGGGGTCGAAAGTGCTGTTTGAGCACCCCTGCATACACTTCAGGAAACCGAGGATGATGCTGCTGGTGTTCAGGTGAATGAACGGCATGTGAGTAATTGAAAACATGCTGGAAATGAAAGATATTTACTTCTAGTTTATGTTGATCTTTGACCCAGTGACCATGAAATGACTTTACAGACCTACGTGACTCAGAGTGGTGTTACGCAGACTTCTGTAGATTCAATATTTTGGCCTTCAGAAGAGTCATTCCCGTTGTGCACCTGCCTGCCATTATGTATTTTATCTTTTTCTGTTAATGTAAATATTTTTATAATTTTTAAAATGTACATCATTCTAACTTACATAATAATGTACAAAAATTTACATAACAACGTGAATACCTGAAAAAGTCTGTCTGGGATCACTGACAATCAGTATGTGTTTGTTTGGTGTTAACAATACGTGTGTAGGATCATAAAAGGTACAAAATCAAAACACTCCCTTTTAAAAACCTTGCTATGCTGAAGGAAAGACACAAAGCAAGGTGTTATTGGAATCCCAATGAATAATTTAAACTCTATTAAGTCATCGCCTCAGCTCTTGCTGCTGGTTGGGGGACACAGCAAATTTCTTCCACTGTATGAACTTGACATTTTTAATGAATTTCAGATTTAAAAAAAAGAAATTTGCTTTATTTTGCATCATTTTTCATATAAAGAAGACTAAAATCTTTAACTGTATGTTGGCCTTTAAGTATCACAGATTTCTTTCTACATAGGAACATTGAAGAATCATAATGTACTCTTGTAGCTCGAGTAATCCAGTCACTTACTTCTTTTAAATAAACATGAACGGGGAAAAAAGTTTCCAGAGGTCTCTATTTCAATCCAGTTGCCTCTCTTAGAACTGCTTAAAGATCAAGAAACTTTTCAAGCGTCTCCATAAAGCAGATTCTAAAACTTAAAATGTTGTACCCACACAGTCTCTGTTCTTCCTGAAGACCTGGCAAAGCAACTTTGTAAGTTACTACTGGCAAGGTAGTATGCTTTATACAACAAGGTTGTAGAGTTTTTGCAAAAGGATGCCTGAGGAAATGACCCTGATACCATTAGCCAGCCTCCCTCTTCTTATGAGTAATATATCAAGATCTTCACATGATAGGTGTATGAGCAACCGCTGTCCCCTAGCCAGAGGTTCAGATGGCACAGAAGCCCCTGTACAAGCATGGCATATATAATTTTTTTTATGAGGTCAGAGTTTAGCAACTTGAATGTAAATTAGATTATTTACTTTTTTTTCTTTAAACTAGCTTGATTTAATGAAATGTAAGCTTAAAATAGCTATTGAGTAACCATTATTCAAAATTAAACCTTAGGAGGCAATTCCAGCTATATTGAATGAAAATGTTGCTGCTCATTGAGAAACAAGAACTCACCTATTCACTATGGCTTTATATAGTAGTCTTTGCCATAGGCAAAATGTTGTTTAATGTAGTTTGGATGTGCTGAAATAAGTAAACAGTTCTCTGTCATTTAGGGTGTTTCTCCAGTCATTGCTAGTGATTGCAAACTAATGGTTGTGATGCTCATAAATAAGGATTTGAGATTTTTGTATTAGGATGCTGCAGCTACATGCCACAAGGCACACTAATTCATTATCAATTGCTTTATGTACTTGGCTGTTCCACGCTGAACAGGCTGTTACTGACGCTCTTTTGCTTCTTGTCTCCTTCCTGAGGTTTCTGTGTTTATCAACAGAAAGGTTCATGCAGAGCCCTGGATTTTGTAAATCCTGGTGGACTACCACATTAAGTATCTATTAATCTGTTCCTCGTATTCCAGCTTTGTTATTTTCCTTTCCATTTCATGTTTACAACAGCAAAACCAGACAAGGTTTGGTGGTGTCCTCTTTATTATGAGCAGTAAATGAGCAGTTCCTGAGCAGGAGGCATTCCTGGCGCATACTTCAGATGCAGCCTCGCTGGAGGCAAGGCATGGCGAGGTGGGGGCAGTTATTCAGCTGGATAAAAGAACATGGAGTAGTTAAGTAATCCCATTTGGTTTTGGACAGGAAATGATAAACCTAGAGAAAAACAGTTTTAGAAATAACGTAACAGTTTGCCTCTCTTCTAGATTATAGTAGAGACTCTTCAGGAATTACAAATGTTTCAAGAATTTCTATATTCTTTCAGTATCTTTATGTAGGGAAAAGAAAGGGAATTCCGTTAACCTCATGTTTCTTTTTTTTTACTGTTAGGCTCTTGCCAAAATAACAAGCAGTCAGCAGAACATACATCAGCTGCATGTTAGACCCCAACTAAAACTGGTGAATTGACCTCACCTTTGCTACTTTGCAACTTGCAGTGAATTTAGTATTTAACTCCATTGCTGTACATCTGCTACTTAATGATACAGCATCTGTTGCAATACTCCTGATTTACTTGGTATGGCTGTGATTGGACTACTGGGAAAATGGGTGTTAATTATTTTATGCAAGTATTTTACTTCAATCTGCCTCCACTGGGTTTGTAAGAAAACTTGTATTGGCAATGCTAATCACGAGCTGGCTGGTAAAGAAGTTATGTGCCAGCAAACCTTGTTCAAAATCTAATTGGGTATGTTAAAGACAGGCACTGTGATAATTCTCCTCACTGATCAAATGCTTTGTGGATTATCAGGTGCATTAATTACCCAAATTCCCTGCCAAGCTAACTTCTGGTGAGCTCCCATGTTCCTCCCAGCATGCAAATGAAGACGAGCAAGCCAGAGGCGTTTTGTCAGAGTGATGTAAACTAGTATCAAAGCTATTCTGGAAAAACTTAAAATTGCCCCCAATTTTTTTTTTTTTTTTTTAAATTAAAACCCCATGTAATCTGACGCCGGTGGGACTAACTACACGCAGGGGGTGGAGGCAGACTGCAGGCCAGAAGAGCAGGAGGTGTCACAGCAGGGCCGGGATGGCTACAAGAAGACATCACCACCGCCCGACCGCAGGATCACCCACAGGGCGCCCTGCCTCTGGAGAGGTAAGTATTTTTCTTTCTTTTAACTATGCTTTATCAGCACTGATCCGGGAAGCACGTTTCAGGGTAGGGGAGAGTTTTCACATAAAAATCTTGCAAACAGATTGAGCGTATGCGTTTTAACGTTATTTATACAAACGCGTTGTTCCGTGTTGTTGCCTGTGCTAACACACTCAGCACAGGTACAAATGGCACACACACACGCGTGCCTACGTCACCTCTTTATTATGAGCAGTGAATGAGCAGGAGGCGTTCCCGACGCGCCATTCCGATGCAGCCTCGCCGCCGGCGGGGCGGAGGGGGCAGTTAGGGCCGAGCCGGTTTTAAACGCCGTCCCGTCCCGGAGCGCCTCACCGGGCGTGGAGCTGAGGTGAAACGAGGCGAAGAGGCGCGGCGCCCGCTCCGCGCAGGCGCGGCGGGAGGGGCGGGTGAGTCAGCGGCGGCCGCTGGGCGTCGGGCCCGCCCGGCGGACCCGGGGTCC
>VZSC01011766.1:128129-140812 GCA_013398225.1 Steatornis caripensis | reverse complement strand
GTCTCTACCGCCTCTACCTGCGGTGCCGGGCGGCGCCGCTGCCCCGCGCCTGCCACGGTGAGTCTCTCAGGGCCCGGCCCCGGTGCGCTGCGCCGACGGGCAGCCGGGAACACCCCGGGGCGGGTAGGGCCGGGCCGGGGAACCCCGGCCTTCCACGGTGGGGTCTCGTAGGGAGCTGTGACCAAGCTGCGTGCTCGCGTAGGGACGCGGAGCGCCAGGCGGCCTCGGGTGCCAGCAGGGGCGGGAGGGGACCGCTCCTGTGGCGGTGACATCGTCCCCGGAGCCGCCGGAGAGCCCAGGCTGCCTTCCGAGTATCGGCTTTAAAAAGAAGGGAAACAGTGAAGCCGTGACTGCGCGCGCAGGCGAGGCGCGCCCTGGCGAGCGGGATGCCCCGCC
The DNA here is from genome assembly GCA_013398225.1 of Steatornis caripensis. Taxonomy (NCBI): domain Eukaryota; kingdom Metazoa; phylum Chordata; class Aves; order Caprimulgiformes; family Steatornithidae; genus Steatornis; species Steatornis caripensis. The sequence goes on along the minus strand of VZSC01011766.1, from coordinate 140,416 downwards.
GCCGGTGTTTTCACCCGGTCTTGGTGGGTGTCCGGCCCTGTCAGCCCCGCTCTGACGCGACACCGATACGTAACGCCCGCGTTGGGGTTGAAGTTTGCAGCGATTACGTAAAAACGCGGTCTCACGGGGTTTGCGTTGGTCTGAGGAGTGAGCCCTGGCTTTTCCTTCAGGCCACGGATCCCATGGGCTTAAAATTCTGACCGCAGTTTTGTCCCCTCTTCCTGTAACCGCTTATGGTTGAATCGCAGCAAATGCCTTTAGTGGTTTCTCGTGTGTGTGTACGGATTAGTAGGAAAAATGTCCTCTAAACGCACCAAGTTTTCCCTCTTCAACTGCTCCAGTATCACGGACGCATAGGAAACAGCACTTTGTGCCGTATAGTTATTGTAGCGTTTTGCAAGTCGTAGTCAGTAAGTTCCCTGAGCTGTGTCGAGTTGATTTTCCTGGACGTTTGTCGTGTTAGCAACAACTAATAGTTAATATGAGGTTATCTGGCTTTTTTTGGTGAAATTGTTCTTCTGGAAGGTTCAAACAGGTGCATGCACGGCGTGGAAATGTTTCTGTGCTGTAGAGGACTGAAATGAAAGGGAAGATGTTGAAGCTTTTATGGAATAAACAGTTTTATAAGATATTGTCATTTTGTTGTTGAGCGCTGCTTTATTAATATGTGGTTAGTCATACTTTGGATGGCTTGATTTACTAGCACAGCTTAATTTTGTTTTTTTTTTTTTTTTAAAATTTATTTATTCTTTGAATGAGTGCTTTCCAAAGCAGCCGGTTTGCCTGTTGCATTTCTGGTTGGAGATGTTATATAGAGAAGCGTTTGTGCTGCCTAAAAGAAGCTGGTTGCTAATATGGGTTGGCCTGTACTGCATACAACTCTACTTTTGACTAGTTGTTTGAAATTGAAGATTTCTTACTAAGCGTGACTTCTCAATAGGCTTTTAAAACATTTATCTTGTAATTTGTCTGTTGTAAATGTTGTAAAATCTAAGATTCTTCTGTATAAAATGTTTTATACAGTGTCGTGTGCTTTTTCAGCATAATTTATGTAGCAAGTTGCTCTTAATGTGTGATGCACGCAGTCCAATTTTTCTTAATTGGTAAGCTGTGGTTTGTACAGAGTGCACATGGAGTGAAATGAAATGGCAACACTGGCTGATAGTTTTGTAGTGGTCTGCGTTTATTCTTTTATCAATACTTGTTTTCTGAAGATTTTGAGGCCGTGTGACTAGAATGGGACTTAATGTGCCAGTAAGCCAATCTTATAAAGTAGCTTTGTCTTTTTTCTCTTTTTTCTCTTTTTTTTATCCCTTTAATATCATCTGGAGGTCTTTAGAAAAAGTGCATACCAGATTATGTGGGGAAAAAACTCTAATGTTAGAATGAAGTTTAAAAGTCAGTGTTTGAAGGGAGGCAGTGAAAGCATGCTGTGTACTCCCATTTTGTAATTCCTAAACATGGGAAAAATAAGCACAGATCAGTACTTAAAAGCTAGCTTTCCATAACTTATGCTGGTATAGCTGGACTGCTTTCCCTTCTTTTTCCTTCTAAAACGGTTGCCTGAAACCTCTTTTTTTCCGCCCCATGTTAGGATGGCAAGCTTCGATGAAAAGTATGAGTCTGTCATATATTCTACCATGCAATCGTCTGCCTATGCAGTTGATGAGTCAAGTGAGAGTTTATACCTCCAATGGGCAAAAAAAAGATCTCGGATCAGAAGATACAAATGGATCAACCGCTGAAGAGACTCTACATAAAGTTGGAACAGGTAGTAGTAAGCTGAAATAAAGGGTATTTATATAAATGTAAAAACTTTATGTAGTTAACAGTTCATAACTTTTTTTTTTTTCAATTGTGTGATATTATGGTTGCAGAATTCTTAATATTTGTTGCTTGTGGGCATCTATATGTAAACTTCAAATGTGTAAGCAAGGAGGAATGCTGAAATTCATTTGTTTGTCGTTTCAGTATTTAAAGGATATAAGTTTAGAGTAATCTAAATTTAAAGTTGTCTTAGCTGAAGTTTTTGTAATGAATATTGATAGATCAGCTGCCTGGTGTTTTAAACCAGGTAAGAAAAGAAAGGAAAGAAACAGCAAAGGGTTTTTTACTTTTGTTTTCAAGTCAAACAATAACTGATAGGGATGACTGTTTTAGGAATGTTAGTTATTTATGGTCTAGCCTTATTTGTTGTGTAATAAAGATGCATTTCATAAATTTATAAGTGTTATTTTTCTGAGAAAGTATACTTGGATTGTTTCTAGTCTTAGTCCTCAGTTGCTGTTAGGGCAACGACTAATTGGCTGATGTTTCCATGTAGTCCATAAGCATGTAGTCCAAGCTTCAAAAATACCTAACTTTTGAGTAATTTGGGTACTGCGTTAAGCTAGGAGTATATCATTAAGAGAAACCTGCTTGAAAAATCTTCAATTTTTTTTTTATATTTCACTTTCAATAAAGTCAGTTTTAATTTTGGTAATGACTGTGGATGTGTGGCAAACTTCCAATGTTGGAGAGTGTTAGGGCACAAAAGAGTGGGTGTGTTGGTTTGATGTGTTAGAAGATTTTTGTTCTGAAAGCTATGTTGAGATGTGTAAGATAAGTATGCAATATTTGTTTGTATTTTCAAGTAGTACTTCTGATTTCTAAGTACAAATCTCACTGAAATTACTGGAGCTTATTATTTTCCAAATACTAAGTTTCACTTAACTGTACTGTAAATTATATTTTGCTGACTTTTTATTGAGCCATATCCTCACATTTCAAAACCAGCTAAAATACTTTTTCATTCTAGCTCCAGCTTGTGACACAAGACTTGTGGATTTTAGTTTAAGTATTCTGTATTTTAAGAAGCTAGGGTTTTGTAAGTGAACAAGCTTCGGTCCCTTGAATTATGGCTTGAAACCTCTGTGAGACTCAGGTGATCAGCAGCCATAAGCTATATAGAATTAATTATATTTGCTGATCTAAAATTTTGCATAAAACTTGCCCCAAACTATAAGTACACTGTTAAAATATTTTTTAAAATCTTGGGATACTTTCTGAAGTATGTTACAAGTTGGTGCTCTTCTGCAAGCTGCTAGGAGTTTATTGATCCATGCTATATTAAATGTCTTATTTTGTTACTTATTTTTTTTACTATTCCTGTCTTTTATTTTGAGAGTTTTGAGTGCTGGAAATCTAGCAAAAATGCTTTCTGATTGTCAGGTTAGAAAGCAGTATTAAGGTATATTCTTATTTTGTTATGTCAACCCAACTCTTTACTAAAGAAAATTAGGTACTTCCGTATTTACAGTGAGCTTTATTTTTATTTTACAGGTCAAGATACTACCAATGCAGGTCAAAAGCAGTCTTTCATTAAAGAGCCAATCCAAGTAAAAGGTAAAGAAATGCTTTCTGTATTGAAACTTCACTGCTGTTCGCTAGTAGTCAAAAAAGATAATGCGTAACGAAACTGGTTCCTCTTCAACTGTGTAACAAGTGACATGAATAACACTTTAAAATGCACTTGTATGTCATCTTTGTTTGGCAAACAACTTTGTTGGGGCAAACCCAGTTGTTTGAAAATGACTCCTGAAAAATCAAATATAGCAGTATTCCTTCTAATGACTCACTTTTCTGTGTCTGTTTTTAATTGTTTCATTTAAGCTGATGAGTTTGTCAGAAAAGAATAATTTATTTTCTCATGTATGATCACAGTCTGTCCTCGTTGCGTGTTCTTAGGCATGTCCATTCACCGTCTCAGACTTAATGTGGCTAAGCTGAATACTTGATCTTCCCCTGTTCCGTGTTCTAAGTCTTCCTCTCTTCCTTCTTATTACTGAGTTAATCTAATCAGCATTGCTTCTAAATATATTTTGACCGCATGAACTGCCTAATCTGAGTCCTGTAATGTTCATGTTTGGGCCTGTAGTAAATACATGCTTTTGTCTGTTTAAAACATTGTTTAAAAATGTAAGTGGATACAATAAGAGCATAACTTTCTTTAATGTTTTTAATTTATCATGACTTGATTTCACTCCATCTTCACTCCGATAGTTTCTATTGTGTTACTGTGAGAATTAGGCTATTAAAAGCTCCTGTGGTTTTGATCACTCCTAGCCTTCTATGTATGGAAAGAACTTTATCAAAATAGAATTGCCATTTCTCTTAAATTCAATTTATCCTTTTTCTGAATGTGTGGTATTCTTTTCCTTGTGCATGAAAACCTGATGTGGTAAGGGTACATCTTCTAGACATAGAAAGTGTTGTAAGTAAAAATGTGTATTTTTAGTTGTTACAAATGCCCAATATTAAGTGTGCTGATTTTGAAAGTAATAGTTGAGAAAAATGACATATACAGTCTGTCCGAGTTCTCTGTGTGGTCTGCAAAGGTCAAAGTTCGTATAAGTAGAAGGTGGAATTGGTTAAGTATTGGGGGGAAAAAAGGAACGGAGCTCTGTATTACCATTTCAGTTGCTAGAGCGAGGATTTCCAAATTGCCATATTTGAATGCCATCTTAGTAGCCAAAACCCATCCTCTGACATGAAAGTTGGAGAAGTAGCTGACAGTGGTGGTTAAGTATGTGGGAGGTTGAAAAGCCCTGAGCTACAACTTAGCAAGTACCATTTTTGGAGGTAAATCATTCTACTCTTAGAAGAACATTCTTTTTTCTTCACTGTAAGTTTTCTACCTCACAGACAAGCATTGTTTTGCAGATCTCCAGTTAGAGGTATAATGATATGACACTATATTGAATTATCTTTTGAAATTCTGCTGTAGTCTCCATGAGTGACTTAACTTGCTTGTCTATTTCTGTTTTTAAGTGAAAGCAGTCCTTAAAAAAAGAGAATATGGACCAAAATACACGCAGAATAACTTCATCACCGGAGTCAGAGCAATAAATGAATTTTGTCTTAAATCCAGGTATGATGGATTTGAGTTGAAATTAAGTTGTGAATACTTGTTTGTTTGTATGTGCTTCAAAAGTAATTGTGGTTGTAGAGTGATTTCTGCGCAGCAACTTTCTCTAAATGCTTTTGTGGTATACATAATAGCAAGTGGCTGAAGTTAGTCCTTGTTTACTTAGTGTTACAGTGGATTAGGAACTTGCACTTAGTTTGCATGTTTCCGTAGTTGCTTCTTAAAGTAATTTAATTGCACTTACATGACCATAAATCTAGTTGGGAGGAGTCTACCTCTGGAGCAGATAATTATAGTGGGGAATGGCAAATAACTCTTGTTCTAGTATTTTGGGATCATGATGATTTGATGTGAACATCTTTAAAAGATCAGTGGAAAATTCATGTTACGTGAGGTCTATGATTTGGAATAAAATATAATCTGTTTCATTGTGACGTAACTATGGTTACTTGATTTGTATTTACTGCTTTTTACTACATGCTATGTCTGCCAGCAGGTCTTGCTGAGTATTGCTATAGTTGAGGTGTCTGTTAGATTTCATCCATGTTATGTGTGTGACCCACATACATAGATTTCATATCTACAGACTTGGCAGCTTTGTTTGTAACTTTTTATACTGTCATTGTACCTTTCCAGTTTTTACATATAGTGTATGTCACCAGACTTGCTCCTTCCTGAAAATCCAGTGAGAAATTATGCTTAGCTCTCTGCCATATTTTTGTCATAACTGGCTGCTTGTGCAGAGAAATAACTAGCTAAAGTTTTGCTGGATTGACCAGAAGGGGGCGGGGGGTGAAGAAGAAAAAAGGACTAGATAATTGTTGGGCTAAAAATGAAATGTTCTGTTGGATTTAAAAAAAAATAAATCCCTGATGCTTGTCAGTGTAGTTGCCCTAATGTGTAGCTCATCACAGGAAGCTGTCTGTTCCCTCAAGTAGTTTTGTTATCTCCAAAGTTTTGCAGCTTGTGCTGGGTGTGTAGGTTTTGAGGTTAAATTTCTTAACTTTTCATGCCACACGACTTCTGGTTTCCATATAGAGATGTTAAGCCATGAACCCTCTTGTTTGGCGCTTGTGCATGTTTTCAGTTACATGTAGATCATTTGTTGGATGTTTTATTACTTTATCTTCCATATAGTATTTCGTAGTGTGAGGACATGATTTGGACTTTTGAGTGTGGAAAACAGTGGTTTTTAATAGCATTCTAGAGATCACTTGTTTCATGTCGCGTATCTGTTCTGTTTGCCTCAAGTAAACAACTTCAGTTTTTTTGTACTGCAAGTTAATAATATCAAAGTTGTGGGAGATCACCCAGACATAAAATAATACAAACTTCTTGTTGCGCTAAACTGTCTGCTTTCCTTAGTGATTTAGACCAGCTGAGGAAAATTAAACGACGAAGCCCGCATGATGACACTGAGACTTTCACTGTGTACCTGAGATCGGATGTAGAGGCAAAGTAAGAACATTTTTATAAAGGAAAATGTTTGCGTCATTTAAAATGGGTTATATGAGAAAGAGAGGGAAAAATACTTTCAGACGTCAGATCTGCAACGTGAAAGGGCAATAATGTTATCGGGTTTCTATCTGAACACGTTTTATATCTTTACTATTGTAATAATTACATGGGGTATATAAAATTGGAGGGTATGTTTCATCTGTCCAGAGATTAAGTGCTTGTCCTCAGCCCTCTCTTGCCTAGCTTTTTATTCTGTAAAGTTGTCTGCATAGCTTCTTACCAGAAAGAATGATGCGATGTTCTGGTTTTAGGAAAGGCATCTGTAACGCAGTCAAACTGAAAAGAAGATGCGTAAATAGAACCATTCTTAAGTTACTTCTACTCTGTGCAGGTCTCTTGAAGTTTGGGGTAGTCCAGAGGCTCTTGCTAGAGAAAGAAAACGACGTAAAGAGGCAGAGATCAAGTACAGAGAAAGTGAGTACAGAGTTTTCAAATAGCTTCAGATGTAAACAACGAAGTACGGTTGTTAGAAATCCACTAGATGGTGTGTTATTTTATTGAGAGCGTACGAATTTGGAATTAGCAGTTACTGATAAGGTTTTGTAGCATAGTGTTAGAGTAACACATTCCTATCTGTGTAGATATAGACTGTTACTATCTTAGAGGTTATCATCTATGTGATATAGCAAGAATATACATTCAGTTGACATGTGTAGTCATACTTTGGTTTTGGGGGGGATTTCAATTTTTAGATTACAATTAATGTCTTCAATAGCTTTGGATTTTTTTTTAATTGAGAATTTCGAAAAGACTTTTAAAACCAATCCAGATCTTGATACCATACTGTTACTCAATTTATTTTTCCTCTGAAATGAATTCTGCTTACCTTCATGCTTCAGAAGGAGGGGGAACACCCACCAAATAAAAAAATTATTGTTATCATCCTTACTGGTATTATCAGTAACATACACAGTCAAAGCAGTAGTGTGTAATGGATTTTGATCTGTCTAGTCAGTTAAAATCAGAGAAGAGGCACTATTGCTTCAAGGCACTTACTCCAGTTATTCACCTTAAAATTAGAAGTATTTTTTTGAAACAGTTGTGCCACTGGAACACTCTCCTAGGAAAAAGGCTAGAGCTGCAGGCACTTGTTAAGGTAGCTGTGTTTGTATTGAGAGTGCAGTAGCTTCAAAATTGTAGTGACCAGCAGAATAATTCTTGGACATAATCAAAAAAAAGAGTTAAAAAAAAATTGCTCGGTCATAATAGCATACTGAAACATTGTGTACTTGAACTGGTAGCTCCCTTTTTTTACAGACTGTCCTTGAACTCCACTGGCTGTTTTAATCGATTTAAGTTACTGTGTACAATGTATTTTGTATAACTTTGCAGGGCAGTATCTAGCACAACAGCTTCTAGATACTGTAGTATACCAATGTTTATTTGAAGTTATAGAACATCATTAGTGACTGGAAAAATACTGATGTTGAGACTTGCTTTGAAATATTCTTGCCCCTCTCATCTGTGGTTAAGGAGCCGGGAGGAGGGCAGTAGGATTTGGTGAAGTGTATTTGGAGTTTTTCCTTCTGGGTTTCATCCTTTTTTGGTAGAAATGGCTACAATGTATAGGATCATAACAGATTGAATTTGGCGTTTTGCATGAGTATGTAACAATATGTCTTTCTCATTAACAGTACCAGGAGAGGAGTTTTTCACAAAGACAGACAGACCATGTAGCTCTTACTAGAAGTTGGTTGCTGTATAAAAAAAAAAAGACTTCAATTCTTGAAATTACTGGTTACTAGTATGTATTCACGATAATGATTTTGCATTGCAGATCTATTTAGAAACCAAAGACTGTTGAGGGAATACAAGGAGTTCTTTGGAAATACTAAGGTAAGAGATGTTTTAAAGTTTTTGGCTAGAAAAATGCCACGAGATGTGCTATAACACCTTTTGAAGGAAAAAGTTGTGAAACGGAATGGTTGCATAAGCTTAACTAACTGAATATTATTGGAAGATTTATTTGCACTGTTAATATATCAGATCTAGCTCTGATTGTAATGCAGTGCTAAACGTTGTGATGCCGGTTTAAATGGGTTCCTACTGTGGCAGAGTAATCCACCAGTAAGTTTTTTTTTTTTAAATTATAAATCAATTGCCTTCCTGTAACAAAAGAGCAGCTGCATTTGTGATTTCATCTATAGCCTATAAACATGTATAGTAAATGTATTGTTAATTTAAAGAAACAGATTTCTTAAGAGAGAAGAAACCCTAAAATGTGAACACTTGGCTCCTTTCTGAGCCTTTCTCTTTGCTTGAGCAGACCTGTTCCCTAGATCCAGGTGCCTTGCTATGATAGAAAGATTTCTTAATCTTTCTGCTGCTCAGCTGGCACCGTAATGGTGCAGTGGCCCCTGCTGGAGGCCTTGTTGACTGTTTGTCCTTTTTATAACCATCCATTTGTAGAAATGTGTAGTACCCAACTGCAGTTTGGGGAAGCATTCATTAGTAAATTAGTAGGCTCCAAGGAATGTAGCTTCACTTTTGCGGTACAGGACAATGCAAAGTTTTTATTTATAACTTGTATGGTAGATCCTTCATGAGGTCAAGATTTGGTTATTTTATTTTAATAATGTCTTATTTCTTTATGTAGCCGCGCTCCAGTGCAGCAGCTATGTTTTTCAAGGGACCAGGGAAGGTGGTAATGGTAGCTATTTGCATGTAAGTTTAAAAAAATGTTTTGTTTATGCAAGTAAAAAACAATTTTTATTATCCTGGAAATAAGAACAGGGCGTATAATCAAACTAAAGATGCCTGTGTCTCTGTAACTGAAGTTAATAGATTTGCGTATTCGTTGTTGATGGGAGAGAGTTTAGGTAAATACATTCATCAATATAGAGAGATTAGGGATAGAATATATATCTCTGATCAGGGGAGAGCAAATTTTTTTGAAGTTCATCAGTCTAAACAGTGTATTAAAGTAAAAACTAAAATTCTGAAGGACATACAGATATGGGCATTTAAAGTTGTCCTTTTTTCTTGCTCCTTCTTGAGAGGAAGCTTTTTGTCCATTTTAAACATTAACTCTTCCATATAACCAACAGAAAAGTATCCACTTTTTCTGTTGTTATTCAAAACTTTTCCTCTCTAACTGAAAAGGGTTGTTTTAGGAGGTTTTTCCCTTTCGCATGTCTTACAAGTTTGAAGGAAACAAAACTAAACTAATAATCCTGATTTAAAGCAGGGACTATCTGACATGAAATACACAGAAGTGTGTTAAGTTTCTCTCAGGAAATGATGGCTAAAGTTTACTTACCGTAAAACCAGTGAATTTTTAAAATAAATTTGATTTTATAAAGCGTATTTATTTGCTTAGACATTGTTGATGTAAGAGCAAAATCGAAACATAGAGAAAATACTTTTTTGGCACAGGAAGCAACATTTTGAGCAGGAAAGAACTATTGGAGTTTTCCTACAAAACTTTATACTTTTTGCTTAAGGGGAAAAAACCACAAAGCTCATTTGTCTGAAAACTTCCCTCTTTCTTTTTGAGTGTTCTACTAGTAATTATTCAGAGCTTTCTAAGTTAAAAACGTACAAGAACTGCTAGTATGGATGTTTCTAATGAAGAAAAATGGGGAGGATGTTGTATGGTCACTTCCACCTCCTTTACTTTTTTACAATCATCTACAGAAAACAGCCCTTTCCTCCTGCTTTGTGAACAGGGCATTGCTGTGAATTGCACTCTCTTCACTTCGTAAATACCTGTTGGAGGATTAGGTACTTCTGTAGATGAATGCCTGGCAGCCAGGCGAGCAGAAGTTTGTTGAGCCTGTTGTATTGCTCAGTCGTCTTTTTGTGAAGCTTTTTAGAAGTTGAAGGATCTCATGGCCCTCAAATATCTCAAATGACTTTTCAGAGATCTAATTCAAGGCCACCATCAGTGCTTTTTTGTTTGTGGCCCTGATCTTGCTGACATCAGCATGATTTTTAATGGCTTCTGGTTTTGGGTTGAGAAATGCCAATCTGTCTTTAAGTTCTCCAGGTGGAAGAATTAGGCACACTTTTCATGAACTTGAGGCTTCCCCGGTGAGGATGAAATGTGGTTCAATCAAAAGCAGAGTTCTTCTCTGTGAATCCACACGCGAGGGTATAGGCCAGCTGCACTGGCATACACTATGTTGTTAGTAGAATTCTGTGTGCGAGGAAAAGCTTTGAAGCTCTGTTAGAGAAATACGGGAAGACAATGTTTTTCATCAAAAGAGCAAAGTTACTGTTATTAGCAAAACATTCTTCAGAGTCTAGCATTGTTGAAGTGATTTCATCCTCGTGCTGATGCCTTACCTTTTTAACAATTTGCATGATATATAATATTCTAAAAAAAATACTAGTGATAAAGGATGTTATAACGTTACTGCGTCTTCGGAAACAGGTGTAATGAAATGTGTTTAGGTCTCAAATCTACAGATTTTTTTTTTCCTTAGATTCATAATGGGTCTGGATATTTTCAGTTTGATTTTTTTATTTTGATTTTCTTTAATTTTTACTGTCCTTTCTTTAAAAGCCTAAATGTTTTATGTAGGTAGATCGGGATGGTTGTGTAAATCAGACCAGATCCTTCTAGACCAGTATGGTAGAGTATAAAAAGTGGGCAATCACATGATGGTACAACCCCATGTATACACTGCTCAATTACCTGTAATTCCTGTTCCCCATATACATCTTGGGGGTTTGATGTGGTTGTCTTTGAAAAAATTTGGAATGATAAGTATATAAAAGCAAGTATTAATGCCGTTTATTTTTTTCAAGTTTACAGTTCAGTCAGGACAGATTTGTTTGATTTTGTTTTAATTGTAATTTAAATTGTTAAGTTAGGAACCTTGATTTGAATCATTGATTTTTATCTACTTTTGCATTTGTGTGGTGTTTTTTTTTTGAAGAAAGGCTGATTCTGTTCATGTATCAGTTACCAATTTAAATGGAAACTTTACGCTAAAATTGATAAAGACTTCTGACAGCAAGGAAGATACGTATTTGTTTCAACACTTCCCCCCTCACCCCCCTTCGTGTTTGTTTGTGTATGTCTGCCTCCTATGTGGACTTTGGAATACAGTTATAAACAGTTGTGTTGAGTGAAACTGCTTATTTTCTAGGTGCAGAAGAGAGGCTTATTAGAAAATGCTGTACAGTAGTAGGTTTAATAAGAGGATTGTGCCTAGTGAATCATGGTGGTGTGGGGTTGGGTTTTTTTTGTTGTTTTTTGGCATGATGTCCAAAACATTTCAAGAAATCTTTTTCAGACTTTCCCTAGCTTTGGTTTACGTGCTGTTAAGATTTCCTACTCTTTAAGGTCCATGCAGATAGAAATGAGGTAGCTAAATCAGTACAACAAAGAAAATACTTTCTGATTTGGTGGTCGCTGATATAAAGGATAACTGTTTCAAACTGATTCAGAGTATTTTGGCTGCCTTTTCAGAATCTGATGGTTTTGGATTATTTTTCCTTTACTGTTTAAAATCTTTGTAGTTTTTCTTCAGCAGAACTTAAGCTTTCATAGGGCTTATTATTTTCAAATGCAGTGGTGAATTTGTTTTTTGAAGTTATACATGCAGTATTTTTATTTACTTGCAGTAAAAACCTGACTTTTTTTTTCCCCCCCCAAACTGACTTTCACCTGTTGTCTTATATTGATTTGAACATCTGGTCAGGCAGGAAACACGAAATAGCCTTGAGGGCTCTAGACTCACTAGGTTTTTTGTGATTATTTCCCATGTAGCGTTCTTCATCTTTATATCTTATGTGTCCAACTTGCTGGACATCATTAACAGATTGATTTTGCTGGGCCTAACATTTGGAAATCTTAATGTGGTTTCTTTTTAGATTTCTAGGATGTCAAATCCCTTCCCCCCCCCCCCCCCCC
>VZSC01011766.1:61929-128021 GCA_013398225.1 Steatornis caripensis | reverse complement strand
CCCCCCCCCATTTGGAATGTGTAGGGATGAAATAAAATGTCAGCTAAGTGCCTGTTCTATCTGAACAGGTAGGGGCCCCACAACTGAATTGTACCTTCAGATAAGTTGTCAACTCCATTAATACAACATTGAGAAGAACAGTACAAGTCAAGAGACTGTGCTCATGAATCCCACTGTAATTTATTAAATTTTCTTCCTATACACCAGAGATGCACTATGCTGTGAGTTAGAAGAACTTGTAATTAACACAGGGAGTTAAAATAATGGTTTAGTGTTACAACAGCCTTCCTTTCTTCTTGGGTTATCCACTAACTTTCAGATTTTGTTTACTTCCCACCTATAAATTATGGTGATGCTTCACCATCTTACGAGGCAATGAGATGAAATTTAGAATTTTAAAGCACTTTCAGGTCCTTGGATGAAAGGAGGTGTAGAAAGCAATGCTACCTCTTGCTTGAGGAAGTGGATGTACTCGTGGAAATTCTTTAAGGATGACCTTGGAAACGAATGTTATCTAATCAACTGTATAATTTGGTGCATGGCAAGGGGCTGTACTTGTGCTTCCTCTAACTTAAGTAAAATTTCTTGGCGTGTGGTTTTTAAAAAAATGCAGCTACAAGATGTTGCTAATATTTATAACAATTTAATTTGAATACTTTTCAAAATCGCCAATAAGCTAAGCTCAAACATATTAGAAAAGATAGAGGAGAATGTTGTAATCCTCTAGTCTAGTTTTCTTTGCAACTTCTAAGAATTAACCTACTGATTCTGATAATGAATGTTTGAAGTGAGAATGTAGACTTGGATTTTAGTGCTAATAGTTATCAATGCTTGCTCCAGTGAGCTCGTAACCTAAAAAAAGACTTGACAAGTCACGCTGGACAGCTTAATGGAAAAGTTCCATACATGACTTTTACAATGCAATCTAATTACAGCCTTGTCTTCCTGTCTGTTGTCTTACGTTTGTATCCTTCTGGGAGTTGCCCAAGCTGAGATAGGAGTGGGGAACCTTGCACTCCAGTACTAGGAGGGGATGTATAGAAGGCAAAGGATTGAAGAAAGAGAAAAGGAAATTATTAAGGCTTGTCGTATTCTCCCACTGGTAGGCAATTAGTTGTTCTGAGTAGTGGATGTGATGGTAGTTTTCAGGAAGCGTAACTTACTCGGGACTGCTTAGAAGTTAAGAATTTTGGAAAAATAAATTGTATATCTTTACATGTGAAATTTAGCTGAAAGGGCTTTTTAACAGTAACCATGCAGAAAATGTGTATGCCTTATCTGCCTGTACAGGTCTGTAATGATTAAACTAATATTTGGTTTTGCCACTTGCTGGCGCGTAGTACATGATTATGCAGCACTTGTGGTTTTGCTGAAAATACTAAACACCAAGTATTCTGTTGTTCTTTAGCTTATTTCTTCTCTTTGTTTTCAGAAATGGGTTGAATTTTTTCTTTAAGCTACTTGCTTGGGTTTACACGGGTTCTGCAAGTATGTTTTCAGAAGCCATACATTCTTTAGCAGACACATGTAACCAGGTGAGTACTTTTTTCCATTCTGCTTAAGTTAGCACTTGTAATAATTTTTCAGGAATGAAGACAGATACTTACAGTAGTTGTATTACACTTGAAAGCAATAATTCAGTCTGCTAGTGTTCCTTAGTTTGGCTAAATAATAAACACCAGAGAAATGAAAACAGTATTTTATTTAGGAGGACTAGAGTGCATGGCAAAATACTTTTTCTTCACAAGGTTTGCTCGTAAATAACATCAGCATTGTAGAGAAACCTGGAAATTCCAAGCTTATTAGCCACAACTCTTACTAAATGTGACTCTGAGTCTGCTGTGGTGTGTATTTACAGTGCTCTTCCTGTTCAATACCTGTGATCATTTTTCTACTGTTTTGCATGGTTTACATGCTTCCTAGAATTAGTAGTAATAGCTTCTAAGAGGAAAAAAGCTTGTACTTAATCTAATGACAATTTAAATAATTTTTAGGCAAAACAGTCTTAAAGGTGTTTTGTAAATCAGTAGTTTCATCTGGGGGAGGGTGTTTCTGTGTGGTACTTTATTATTAAATAATTTCTGCTTTCAGTCATTCAGGTTACAAAGCCTGCACAGAGTGTGACAAGCTCTGTGTGCATGCAGTGAGAGGAAGATGTACTCTTTTCTCTGTGTGTAGTATACATATATTTTTTTTTAGCTTCCCAGAGACAAAAGCAAATCTCACTTACAATGTTATATACAGTTTGATAAAAACTGTAGGCAGATGAAGGCATATTTTGTCAGAAATTCACATTATTTTAGAAATACTGGTAAGCCCAGAGCTGGCTCTGCTGTTCCCCAGTTGGAGTGCAGAGCTGCTGGTACTCTGTTGTAAATTTACTTCCCAAAACTAGTGGTTTCAACTAGTGGTTTCTACAGGTTTATCTAGCTGCTCTTTTATGTTTTTAATTTGATTGCAGTAATTTGATGGACGGTTTATAAGCTAACAGTAATTTACCTAGTCTAGAAGCCTGAAATGCAGAGGGAATCTAGAAAGAGTAATTATAAATAAAATCTATTTGAGTGGTGTTTGGACTATTATTTCAGATAATATAATACTATTTGTAATACATCTATGTTATTTCAAACTGCCTGCCCCAATTACTTTTCTGTTCTTCTTCTCTAAACTAGTTTTTTCATATAATTGATTGTACTGTATTTCACTTGCAGTTTATTTTCTCTATAACTATCAAGATGAAAATGCACCAAAAAAATGAAATCAGTTATAATGTTAGTAAAATATGCAAAAATTAGGAAATAAGTCCCAGGAGAGGCTTAGTTTCATTTGTCACAATGCAGATGCATAATGTGACCAGCTGTATCTTCAGGAAGTGGTGTCAGAACAAAATCTTGGTAATTTGAGTTACGTGCTCATTCCTCTCTGCCTTACTCCCTGTCCCTCCCGGACAAGAGTGATGTATTGGTCGTCTTAAAGTATTATTGAGTGCCTGCACAGATAATAAAAAAAATATTAAACTGGGTGTTTTAAAATTTATGTTAATGTAAGAATGAGGCAAGTCTGAATGTGGATCCTTAAGTTTTCTTACAAATGAGTTGAGAGGAGTTGTAGTAAGCAGGACAATACTCAGCTGCTTCATGGATGTTGAGCGGGACTTGAAACTAAGATGATGTACGAAGTATACCTCTTTCTTATTTTGGTTAAATATTAACTTGAAATGCTTTTCCTGTCAGTTCTTGTAATAGAATAACCGACTTTGTTGTTTAGTCATGTCTTGGTAGAATAATAACGGGAATTGGAGCATCTCGGTTTCTTTTTCTATTCCTAGACTGCCTTAGCAGCCTCTCATAGCACAAATAGCCACATACCTGGCACAGTGATAGGTGGGGTGGCAAACTCAGAGCTGGGCATGTAATATTAATGTGCAGAGACAAAACAAGTTGTTTTTTCCACTGTTATCTTTAGTATGCTTGAGGCATGCATTACAAGACCATGAAATTTCCCTTTCTCCTAGTGTAGAAAGAATCTTTCTTGTTGCGGTTTTTGATACAGCAGGGCTTTGCAAACAAAAAAGATAAAGATGTGTGGCTGAAACCCTCCTGCAGCTCAAGCGAGAGTTCTTGAATAGCTTGTGACTCATATAGAATGCAGCAGTCTTGTGCTTGTCCAAATTTGAGGAACGCATGGAATGCGTGAGCAGACCTAGTATCTTAAAAAGCATTTTAACAAAATTTGGCTACCTTTTTGCTTCAGTTGTACCTAGTATGGTTCTCTGTCCAGAAAGACTGAGTTGAGGACTCACGTTTTGTTTGCTATTTTTCTGTAAATGATGTTACACAACGTTTCAGCTGTTCCAGCTGCAAAGTGAAGACGGGGTGCTGGTAATACTTAAAGAAATTTATGGGGAGGCAGACTTAAAGTGTGTGAGTTTGATTTGGCTGAGTGTGTCAATTTATAGGTGAACCAAGTTTCATAGTGGTTTTACCTACCACCTATATGTGAAAGAGCTATTCTAGTTTTTAAATGTGAAAGTTACATGTTCCACTGGAAATGCGGGGGATTTTTGCCCAAATATTTGAGTACGTGGTTTTGGGAGAAATGCAGGAGAAACATTGCTGCCTCAAAGCAGCTTGCTGCTGCAAAGACTGTGTTTAAATTTTAATACTTGTTACTATGTTTCAGTAATTCATAGTCCTAAAACAAAGCACATGCTTTGCAAAATTGAGGTCTAGATTTGTAACTTACTGTGTCAGTAGTTTAATACGTTCCTAATTAAATATTCCCAAATACGCCACTTAGATAGTAAGAGATTTTTATTTCTTCCTTCAAAATAATTTTTTTGTTTAGTTTGGCGAATACAAAGTTCACTGCTGAAAGAAGCTGCAGTGTAAACTTACTGCTTTAAATGTAGTATGCCATCACCATAGTCTCTGTACAGTTTCTCTTCAAGAGGGATTTATTTAAATAGCTTTGTTCCCTGAACAACTTCATTCCTTCACATTGAAGCAGAGCAACAACACTTATGATTGCATGTAATGTTTACTTTTGGTTGCAATTCTAGAATTATAATTAACAGTAATTCTATATATATACACACACAGTGTAATTACCTACATATTATATGTAGGTATAATTAAGAATTTTTTGGGGATGGTAGACTTAAATGACAGATTTTGAAGATTATATTCCAGCTCTATTAAAGTATCGGTAACAAAGCATATCATCAGTTCAGCAAATTGCATCTGCCTTTATGTTTAAAGTTCAGTTGATACAGAATGTCTCTAAATTCTTATTTTTTAACAAAAGTTTTTTCCTTTTGTCCTAAACAGGCATTGCTAGCTTTGGGCATCAGTCAGTCTGCAAGGACGCCTGACCCTAGTCATCCGTAAGCTTTTTGAGTAAATAATGATTTTGGCAATTATGTATAGGAGTAAGATCAGTTCTTGTTTGTGTGTCACCTTGTTCTTTTTAATCTGTTTTGTATCATTTCTGAAATGCAGTGTTTCTGATTTCACAATAGATAAGTAAGAAAAGGGGTTTATTCCAAGCTGTAGGAGTTGTAGCTTCAGTTGCTTGATGTGTGTTATATTTCATGATTTTTTTGGTGTTGTGCATGTTGATGTGTATTATTTTAATTGACATTATTTCTTTAAGTTATTCTGGGCTCTTCTACCTGTTCCAATGGATAGATTTACTTTGTTTTTAAACACTGTTCATGTGAATGACAAGATTTTTTTAAAAACAAAAAATTCTGTCCTCTTCCTATTTTCAACAAAGTGCTTTTCTGCAAGGCAGCTACTTCTATCATAAGGAGAAGTGTTTGACTTAAACTACTCCTTGTTTTTATCTGACTAAGAGGGATATTATTGATAAGTTCTTACAACTTCATTAAAGTTAGAAGCTATACTCCCCATGATATTTTCTTGGTTTTGACCGGCTTTACAATTCATGTGTTTGGGCAAGTTAATCGTACTGTAAGCACTAGTTCAAAATATGTCTAATTTACAGAATTAGTTAAGCTTTTCTTCATTAAGAGCATCAGGTAATTTGAAAAGTATTTTAATCTTAAATTTGTCTAAATATTTGTTGTATGTCCTTCTCTTCCTGTCTCATTTTTCCCCCTTCTTCCTCAATATAGTCTTTTGTACTATTGGTTTTTTAAATGTTGCTAAATAAATCTACTGTTTGTAGTAGCAGTTAAAAAAGAATAAAGGTACACTTTAATATTACTTTGCCTCTTTGCACTGCTCTTAAAACTGCAAGTGTTGAGTGTCTGCAGTTAGCTGAACTAGTTAGAGATGTCACAAATTTTATTCCCTTTAAATTAGCATTATAAAATATGCAGACTGGCTGCCTATAAGGCTAGAGTTTTCATCTAGAAGTAGCATTTCAATAAAATGTAAAAGTGACATGAATGGTAGGGTTTTTTTCTTTTTACAATAGTAAAATCCTCAGTCTCTGCACAAGAGCTAATACAGCTGTGTGAATAGCTTGTTTTAAAACTAATTTCTATGCTTGATGTCCTTGATGTACTGGATATCCTTTTTCAGGTGGCTTTTTTTTCCCCCCTTGGATTAGGTTTACTGTGTCAGCTTTGTCTTACATAGATGCCCAGTCATATGATGATAAAGTGTAAAAATTAATGGAAAAAAATGTGCACATATGTTTGCAGAGAGATAGAATCTTGTTTTCTGAAATCTCTTTGTTTTTGTCTAGGTATGGATTCACAAACATGCGCTATATTGCCTCCCTGATTAGTGGGGTGGGCATTTTCATGATGGGTGCAGGACTGTCTTGGTATCATGGGATCATAGGTTTACTCCACCCTCATCCTATAGAATCTCTCCTCTGGGTAAGCTAATCTTGTTTGATATGGTATCTAACACTGGTGGCTTAATAGACAGTAATGGCACAGTCTGAAATTTACTGCCTGAGTCAGTTTGAATCCCAACACCATTAAACCATCCTTAATGAGAGACTGTGATTAAGAAAAAAAATCATGTCAAACTGTAGCTGATCTTACAGCAAAATGAGCTGTTCTTTAAACCCTGCATCTTCTCTTCACACCAGCCAAGAGGTTCTCCTTTCCTATTTTGCAATACATTGCATAATTCAAATATTGTTGGTGACCCTGTTTAGATACAGCTGGATGGCATGGTGGGTAATGAGGTTCTGGAGTGCTGCATTTGGATAGACTGTGGTGAAGAGCTCTGTACAATTATGCATATAACATAATAATTGAGGCTTTTTTTTTCATACAGGCATACTGCATTTTAGCAGGGTCGTTGGTATCTGAAGGAGGTACGCAGTTTCAAGAAATACTTCTATTTAAGTATTCATGGTGTCTAAGTACAATGTAATTATAGTAATAATTGGTCATTGCTTACACAGTAAAGTTTTAAGCTGTGTCGCAACTACTTGTGTTGTAAACAAACAAAAAAAAGTGGGAAAACTTTTTTCTTGTCTGTCTATATGAGACGTTGAAGATCGCATCATTTGGAAAGTGTCTGTAGAATGCCTTTTTGGTATTAAACTATCAGTCAGTATAACTGATCTGATTTGTATGGGAGACGCGCATGTAGGGAAGATGGTAACTATGCTTTGTCATTACTCAAAGTATCAATCATCAGAGCTTTCTTGATGATCTGTTGCTGTGATATGATAAAAAGTTTCCTCTTTTCAAAATGGAAACAAGTCTTTTTGCCTCTAACCATTTTCAGCAACTACTTTGGTGTTGTTTCAGCTACCCTTCTTGTTGCTATAAATGAAATTCGCAGGAGTGCTCGAGCCAAGGGTCTGTCATTTTATCAATATGGTATGTGTCATTATAGTAATAAGGTATGTGGTTATTTAAAATAGAATCTATTTACCAGTATTTGCATAATGATAGAAACAATTTTTGCCTGTTTTCCATTTCCCCTTGTTTTATTGATCTGTTTTCTGTTCTCGTAAGAAATACATTTTACAAATTGAGTGAAAACCTATTGATTTAAGTAACACTACTTAGACTTACTAAACTACTTGCGTTTTTCAGGATAAATGCCCCTTAGAATTTGTCAAGCGTTTTGGAGAAGCTTACATAATTGGCACAGGGCTTGTTCTTTGTATTTATGAATGCTTTCAGAAGTGTGTGAACATGCAAAAATTTACACCTATATACTTACAGAAATTTTTCTCTGAAGTTTCTGATCTTAGTATAGTTTAAGTACTGTGCGTAATGTAGTAAAGCTAAGCTTTGCAAAACAATGTGTTTTTTTTTTTGTTGTTGTATATGCAGTTGTGCAGAGTCGTGATCCTAGTACAAATGTGGTGTTACTGGAAGATGCTGCAGCAGTTCTGAGTGTGGCCATAGCTGCTACCTGTATGGGTCTGACTTCTTTAACAGGTAAAATTCTGCCTCAGGCTGAAGCAAGAAGGATGTGAATTTCTTCCTGTACGTGATATGAACACACAGCATTTGGTTTATATTGGTTGATTGAAATATGTCTCTACTCTTTTTCTGATACTCGTACTGTGTAAGTTTCTGGAGGTTTATACTGTTCTCTGATCTGATTTCTAGTAGTTTGAGTTGAAAATATTTAAAATTAAAAAAAGTGTATTTTTTTGTATGTCTGTTATTGGTGGGGTTAAGCTTCAAGGAGTACATGCAGATGGGTCTAACTTCCTTTTGAGCTATTTTGTCGTACAAACTAAGGTATTTTTTACTAACAGTTTATTTATTGTAGTCAGTTATGTAAATTACTTTGTGCCATGGTGGGATTACATAATTTGTGCTGCTTTGTTCAGTGGTGTGCAGCTCCATGTGCGTGTGAGGGGGATTTAAGGAAACAGTTCTTTCCTTCCTTTTGATACGTAGAGGTATTAGTGTTACCTACAGGTTACAATAGCTGCTCGTGAACAGTGTGGCAAACCTAACCCTTGCAGGTATGGTAGTCTGTCTGGCAACTGGTTAAAAGTCTGGCTTCACTGCACAGTTAAGTTTTCTAAAGAGGGAAGATTAATCGATTATTTGTCCCTTTTTTAAGTATTGGCTTTGGCTTTTCAATTATTTGAAAAATATAAATACGGTAATTTTGTTTCTTCGTGGATCCTAATGAGTTAATTTCAAGTTTCATTTTTTATGTAGAAGTCAGGTTTTTTAATTCCATCTCTAGTTTCTTTCATAAACTTAAAAATACATTACTGTTTCTGCAAATCTGAATATGAGTGAATACATGTTTAGAACTTACACGGTAAGTACTGTATTCCAGAAGTGGTTAATAACTTGCAAGTTTTTGAGTTACTGAGACAAGAACACAGACTTTTGTGCTACTGCCTGTGTTTAGGTGTATATAATTTTATATTAATAAGGGTAAATCTATACACACAAGCCCAAATAGCTGTTTACTCATTTATTAATCCTGCAGGAGACAGGAGTGGCTGAGGCACGGGAGGGACTTCAGGCTTTATCTTAAGATAACTTGTTTTCTTCCAGCTTCATCTTGTTCCTCAGTATGAAAGAATTGCCAGTGCTTAAAAAAATCCAAACCCAAATCAAACAAACAAAAAAATCCCACCAAAAAGTAAACGCCCCC
Source organism: Steatornis caripensis (assembly GCA_013398225.1). Taxonomy (NCBI): domain Eukaryota; kingdom Metazoa; phylum Chordata; class Aves; order Caprimulgiformes; family Steatornithidae; genus Steatornis; species Steatornis caripensis. Next base: position 118,947 of record VZSC01011766.1, on the reverse strand, counting down.
CAAACCCTCAAAGCTGTGTATTTGTTGCAGTGAAATCTGAATTATCTGCTGTGTTTTAAAGTGCTCTGTGAAACTAATTTGACATGTCTTGTTTAGGAAACCCTTATTATGACAGTGTGGGATCTCTAGGTGTTGGAACTTTGTTAGGAACCGTGTCAGCGTTTCTAATCTACACTAATACTGAAGCCCTGCTGGGACGATCCATTCAACCTGAACAACTGCAGCGACTCACTGAGTTACTGGAAAGTGATCCTGTAGTAAGGTAAGAATCTTTACAGCTCAATCTCCCCTAAGAACCACAAAAAGCAAGAAAGTAACATTTGGGAAAAATAGTTCAAGCACTTTAAGTGAGAAATCGGGTGGGATTGATTATTTTTAGAGTTGGCTTTTCTGTATTGTGATTTCAGAATCTTAATTATTGCTAAGAAGCGAATATTCATACCTCTCAGATGTTCCGCAGGTAAAACAAAATTGCAAATGTGTTTGAACAGTTGCATTAATTACAGGAGTTGACAATGACTTAATGAGAAAGCCATCAGAAACTTAAAACTATTTTCAAATGCATGAAATGCAAGCATTTAAATGATACTGTAATATTGCTTTTATAGTTTACTAGCACTTAAATATTTAAATTCTCTTACTGTTAATATTCAGTGTCTGGAATTCTGTTGCAGTTGGCAGTGAAGTGCTGCAGGAGTTTGTTGATGTAAAAGATTCTGCATGTTAGGTGCTTAAGGAATGAACTCAATACTAATTTCTCTTTCTTTGGAAATCTGCCATTTGTAGTGAAATAAACTTTATAGCTCATTGTAATTCTGAAATCTTGGTTTAAATGCTTCCTAAGGAGCTATTTTAGCCTACTTTAACCCTATTAACCTTGATTTAGAAGCAAAACCCTATTTGTTTTCTTCTTAGTCTTTATTCAGGAAAACATTTCTGTGTAAATCAGCTGGAATATATTAGTGCTTTTTTTATTTGTAGTCATTACTGAGCTCTGGAGGGAAAAAACAAGCCCATTAGTTAACACTAGAATAGTTGAAAGAAACTAAGTGCTGCATCATCTCAGTTGAAAGCAACAGGTCTGAACGACATGCCCTTCATTCCAGAAGTCAAACAAGATTCCTATGTTGGAATAGAATTGTGTTAGAATTTTCGCATGTCAGTAACTAAACTCTGTTAGAGTATTTGTGGTGGCCCTGGATTGTCTGAATGGTGGCGCATGTGTCAACAGTGCTGTGTTAGTGAAGGTGAGTTCATGTGGTTAGTTGTACACAACTTCCGTAGTTCTTTTTTCCCAAAGTGCACAGGTGGCTTTTGCTTGTCTCAGGCTGGAATAATAAAATTTCTCCTATCCCAAGCACCATTTTATATTATATTTTATTTTGTAGATGGCTGTAACTTCTTAGCAGAGCAGGCTTAGTTCATCTCCTTCTTGCTGTAGACATTTTTTTTAAAAAATAAGTAACTTTAAAAAAACATGAAGAATAAAAAAATTGAAGACTTGGTAAGAAACTGTGTTTCTCAAGGTTAGAAGCTGAAACACGTTTACATAATTCTCATAACACTGTTTGCAGGACCTTCTGTATGCATCTTGTCTTGAGTGATCTGTTTCTTAGTTTCATTACATTATCCTCTTCGATTTCTTTTAGCATGCACTTTGTATTGACCAAGTTTTTGTAACAAGGCTAATAGCTTGAGCTTGCTTAACTTAAATCTTCTAATAAGACACCTGGTCTTGATATGAGAATTCTCTGAGATGTAAATGTATATTACCCTTGGGGGGAAAAGCTACTCTTATCTTTTTTCCTTTCAACAACCTTTGGTTAGTTAGGTTTTTTGTTTGTTTATTTTCAGCTTTTTCCTGTGAAATGAGGAAGTCTTTTAGCATCAAGTATTTCTTCAAAAGGCTATGAAAATGTTGTACTTTTTCATCAGCGGTGCTTTGGGCTTGTAATAGTGTCAGCATTTTCTTGAACATTCAAACTCTCCAATTTTGTTAAATGGAGTTGTGTAGTAGTATGTCTTACTCTTAACATTTTTCCTACTGACACCAAATGTTAAAGAAGAAGCTCCTGAGTAGTGGTCTGCTTCTAAAGCTGTGATTAATATTTGCTCTTTTTATTTCAGCCTGTCAGGGTGTTCAGCTATTAAACTGTGTCTGAGTTCCAGTGCAGTCATTTTTGCAGTTGCTGTTTCCCAGAACAGTCCTCCCTTGTTCTTTCAGGGATGGTTTGCAATCCTTATTTTCAGATGTATTCTGCCAAATATGAAGAGGGTATGCTAGGGAATCATTCAGTATTCATCAGAAGGTATTTTAGATCCAAATTGACCAAAGAATCCAAGGACTGTGGTTTCTGCTCATCCCAGCCCCGGTCAGCATCACCACCACTGTCGTAGTTTAACCCCAGCTGGCAACTATGCCCAGCACAGCCAGTTGCTCACTCCCTCATGGTGGGATGGGGGAGAGAATCGGAAGGGTAAAAGTGAGAAAACTCGTGGGCTGAGATAAAGACAGTTCAACAGGTAGAGCAAAAGCCACATGCACAAGCAAAGCAAAACAAGCAATTCATTTGTGACTTCCCATTGGCAGGCAGGTGTTCAGCCATCCCCAGGAAAGTAGGGCTCCATCATGTGTAACGGTTACTTGGGAAGACAAACGCTGTTGCTCCGAATGTTCCCCTCTTCCTTCTTCCTCCAGATTTATACGCTGAGCATGATGTCACATGCTGTGGGATATCCCTGTGGTCGGTTGGGGTCAGCGGTCCTGGCTGCGCTCCCTCCCAGCTTCTTGTGCACCTGCTCACTTGCAGAGCATGGGAAACTGAAAAATCCTTGACTTAGGATAAGCACAACTTAGCAACAACTAAAATGTCAGTGTGTTATCAACATTATTCTCATACTAAATCCAAAACACAGCACTGTACCAGCTACTAGGAAGAAAATTAACTTTACCCCAGCCAAAACCAGCACAACCACTTAACTTGCTATTCAGCAGTACCTTGTGTGAACATCATGTTCTGCTGCTAATTACAAGCTATCAGACAATACTAACTGCTGTACTACTAAAATAAATAATCTGTGTTGTTGTTTTTATTTTAGCTAGAGCTTGATTTTTTTTTTTTACAGGGTAGTTTGACAAGACCTTAATTCCCTAAAACCTTAGTGACTCGAACTAATGCTTTTAATTTATATATTTTTTTCCCCACCTTTTTCACTATTTTTCCATGGATTTTCAGGTGAAGTTGTCTTCGGTTAAATGGATTGCCTCGTTTGCTGTTCTTAAATTTTGGCACAGTGTTGTTAATCTGCTCTTTTTAAAAATTCTCATCAGTATTGCAGGATGAAAAATTAATTTGCCTTCAGTGCTATTCCTAGTTCTTTTTACTCTTGAATGTGAATTACAGAGCCTGCTGAGTTAGAAGCATTTTTTTCCTTTTAAATATCCGGTATGCTTCTCTGCTGCTAACAGGGAAATGCTTTGTTGTGCTCATACATTGTTTTGCTTTTTTTAGATCAGGAAAACAATGATTATTGCATGTTTCTGCCTGTTCTGTATAATCAGTAACAATTTCACCATTTCCATCTAGTAGCAGGCTTTGGTTCCAGGTTATGCTTTGGTTTTGCTGTCCTTAAAAAATACTGGCTTGTATCACAGGCAATGCCTTTTTTTATGCTTCATCCATCAGTGTGCTGGACTTCATGATTTCTTCTATGCTCATATACTGTTTATTTCCCCTTTCTTTTCATTTTGCTTGCTAATTTCTAGTTGTAGCTCTTATTTCTTTTGTGATCCAGAGTAGGCTTTCAGTCGGAGTTGTTCTCAGCTGGAAAATTATCTGATTTTGTTTTCTTTGCTATACAAACATTCTGTTCTTAACTCTCATTTGCACCTTTGGTGCCAGAATTTTTCTTGTGCTCGGTTTAAGTAAAGTGTAGGAGATTAGAGTTTCGGAACTGTGAAATAAATTATGTGATGTGGTACAGACTGTCCTGATTCTGTTCTTATGGAATGTAATCACAGATCCCTAGGCATAAACTATTCTTAGTGATAGTTTCATCTTTAATTTTTACTTCGTTGTAACAGCTACTGGGTAAGTGTGCTAGTGTTGTGCTGGAAAATCTGTCATTCTGGTTTGGAGGGGAAAAAAAAGTATTACAACTGATGGCACAAAACCAACAACTTGACGTCCTCTGACAAATTTTTCTTTAACGTGAAACTTGTTCTGTTCCCTAGTTAGAATTGGTGTCTATTAGCCATCCAGAAGCTTCTGTAAGCAAGCTTTGTAGCTTAAGTTTTAGTACACACATTTGTATTTTTGAATTATTAGTAATTTTTCTCCTCCTGATGCACACTGTCTTACCTTTCTTGGACAGATTATAAGCAGGAAGGTAGACTTCTTTCTTCACATTTACAGAATATGTATCCTTCCACTGAATTTTATCAGATTACTGCTTAATGAGAATCTCAAATATCTGTTATCTTCTTGCTTAGCTCCAATAGGCACTTGATATATCTTCAACATTTTTGAATTACATGGATTCAAATTCTCTTCAATAACCCTCATTGAACCACATCTGTTATCTTAAATACCCTCTCGTGTGAGGAGGTAGCTTGATGCCAGTTAGGTTACTGCAGTTAATGCTGTTTTGACTTGGTAGCTTCCCACAGAACAGCTGTGTAAATTTGATTTGAGCTGGAAATTCTTTATTGCTACCAGTAAGCTGATAGTTCTTTTAATCTGCTTGAATGTTTACTAAGATGTATTTCTTGGTGTCTCTATATTTAGTTCATGTTCTATTTCTTTTTTAAAGTGCTTACCCCCTGCCACCCCAAGTGTTACAAGAAATATTCCATAAACACTTCCTGTGACTGTTCATCTTAAATTTCTGCCTCCTGTTCTTTGTCGGCTGTTCGCTCTAGCAGGCTACTTCTGAAATATATACCTTCCTCATTCTTCCTGCACTGCTGTGAAGTTAGTTCTGATTCATAAGCATTCAGATGAGAAGAAACATTTGTAGTTGGGAAGAGTAAATTTGCTTAAGACAAAGTGCATGCTAAATTTAAAGATGCTGTGAAATTGCACAGCTCAATAAAATGAATGGGGTAAAAAAGTTTAGTACGTTCCATCAAGTGAGCTTTATTGCTGAATCTAAATTTTGTGCTAGAATTTTAAAAATTGTGAAGATTGCATTTGCCTGTTAGTAAAAGCAAAGTCTTTGGAATATTTTTATAGTTGACCTCAGATACTTGTTTTGCTTTGGAAATGTCAGAAGAAATAATTCCGAAAATTTGAAACTTGTGATTTGTGTCCCGTATTTTAGTCTGCATGGAAAAATGTGGAAACTTACTCTGCAGTGGCAATTTTAAATTTTACTTGGCTCTAAAGAGAAACTAAGTTTGTGTTAATCTAATAGGAAAAAAATTAGAATATTTAATTTTATTATTTCATATTTATTCCACTGTTGAAATGCACCACAATATGTCTGAATTCCGAGTTTGGTTCATATCTTATTATCCCTGAAAAATAGGGGGCTTTTTGTATATTATCTGTATTCACACATCATGGAGTTTATCTAACAACGTGGAACAAAACTACGCTATAGAAAAACAGAAGTTTTCAAAGGACCAAAACATATTGCAACATTCATGTTCTAGTATGTATGAGAAACCTTTAAGTAAATAAACATTTTCAGCATTTATAAACAACTGTATTGTGATCAGTCGTGATCAATAATGCAGTGCGATCAAAAATAAGTTCCAAACACAATATCCATAAATTTTTCTTGTATCAAATGTAACTGAATAGAAAAGTGTCCAAAAGGTCATGCCTTTACAAATTGTAGTTATCTGGGAAACTTCTATAATTGCAATGTGTGTTTTCAGTAATTGACAATAGATTATTGTTCCTTACTTCAGAATTGAGGGTACTTAAAGATTGTTAAATAGTGTCATGTGTATGTATAGGCACAAAAACTTTTGTGCAGCAGCAAATAAGTTGAACTTAAACTTTTAACTCAGAATAGGGAAGTGGTCTCACTTTCTATTGTGGGATTTTTTTTTAGTTCTTTAGTTTTTTCCTAGTTCTAAATCTGCAATGCTGCTTGTAGTCTGTCTTTTATTGCAGCGAGCCATTTATAGATGTGGTGGTGTAGCGGATACCTGTGGAGGGGGTGTAACCAGTTAAATATAAATCAGTAATTAATGGAAGTGTATGGTGGCAAAATGATGATGTGTTAGTAAAAGGCAGTGGCCTTTTAAAATTACAGGATCATTTTACTGCAACGATATTGTTAACATCAGAAGTCAAGCTAGCTAGTTGTTTGTTTTATGATGTTCTACATTTTCTTTAAAAATTGTGTTTCAGAGCCATTCATGATGTTAAAGCCACAGACATGGGAATGAGCAAAGTGAGATTCAAGGCAGAAGTAGACTTTGATGGACGGGTTGTTACTCGTTCTTACCTGGAAAAACAAGACATTGAGCAGCTGCTACAAGTATGTTCAAAGAAATGTTTTTGTGACTTTCAGTATTTGATATTTACTTTCCGATTTCAAGTATGTCTAAACCCAAGAATTTAAAGTAGGTGAGATATATTCCACTACTTCATTTTGAAGGATTGCAGATGTTTTTACTTTGTGTTAGTGTGTTAAATATCTGTGCACAGAATCATACTATGTGCTGCTGAAATAGAGACACTTCTGGGCTGAGTAATGCCTGGGTAGGAAGAGGGCAGATTTTTTTAATTCAATTTTTTGTTAGAAAATACAGATTTGTCCAAAATAATTTTGGAAGAATTATGTTCTCATCAATAAATTTTTATTGAATTACAAGATCTGTAGTGGAAACTGGAAGCATGTCAGCTGAGAGTAGTAAGCATCTGTTTTGGCAGAGCCATTCACCTTGGGTGCTGAAGATGCAGTGTTACTGTTTACAGATTCTGCCATTCAGACTATGGGTTGCTTGCATCATATGACGGCATTTTGACAGCGTTTAACAAACACCCTTAAGTAAATGTTTCTGCTTTTAGTGTCGATCGGAGTAGCTTTTCTTAATCGCTCTCTTCAATATAGAAATGCAAAAATGCTTTCAGCTGGATTCTACATCACAAAGCTATGAAGTAAAGAATAATTTATCTAAATTACAAGGAGAGTTTAAAGTAAACAAAGTGTTTTGCTTGCTTACCCATTTTAATCAGTAACTTGCTTATCTACATTTGTGTATGTACCTACAAGATTTCTTTCTCTGCTGTGCTTTCAAAATGAAAAGTAGGTATCAGATGTCTGCATTTTATGTATGTCTGCTAAACACAACTTAGAATTTATGTGAGTTTACATTTAAATTACTGCAGTTTTTTAAACCATTAGTCAGTGTCCCAGGTTTTGAAAACTACTGCCCTTTAACGTCAAAATAGTGTATATTTTATATATATAGTGCAGTAAGTGATTTGTTCATACATTGGATTTCAATTTAATACATTTTTGAGAAGAGTAATTCCTATTCCCTTTGGCAATTGCATACAACCTTCGCTGGTTCTTCCAACTGGTATTGTTGGGAAAATTCGTCCTGATCGTTTCTAGGTTGGTGACTTTTTATTACATCAGTCATTGTAGTTTCATGTAGTAACCTCATGTCAGCTATCAAACCATTGTTGAAGGATAGCTGCTTTCAGCAGAGCTCAGCCACCTGAATTCAAGGGCAGACATAGTGCTTGCCTTTTGATCTATAGTTTTTCGAATAACTGTCTTGTTTAACCATCATTGCTATCGTTATTACTCTTTCTAAAGTTGTGAAATATTTGTTGAAATGCTGTCATTCAGATTAATCTAGTTTCTTGTTAGACTTGCTGTGATCGTAGTCATAGGTTATTGTGGTTGGGGTATCTTTCAAGCTCACTTAATCACGTTATTCCTCTTCAGTTTTAGAGTAATAGGGAGGGGAAATTGATTTTGAGTTGTAGTTGCATACCCAAGAAGAATTAGCTATTTAATGATTACTCTGTCAGTTAGCAATAACTTACTTGTCCTGAACTTACTGCAGCTGTATTACCTAACCTGTGGCTGAGATACTACTACAGGGCGCATGGCTTCTGGCCAGCTTGGTGTGAGACCTCTAACAAAAGCTTGTTACAATGCTGTAATACTTGCTTTGGTGCTTCTGATACCTGTGGTTTTTTGGAGAGAGGAGCATAACATCCTGTCTTCCTTAACCTCATTCCTTCAGTCTCGTATGCAGTGGGTTTCCCAGTCTGAGTTCTTAGGAATTATCTTTGAGTTTTTTGATGTTGTGGAGGAGCCGTATTTACAGCAGCATTCATAGTAATCCTTATGTGTTTTCAGATGAGTTGGTAGGTGTGGTGCCCAGAGTAAGCAGTATAATGGAATAGCAAGAATGTATGAAAATGAGGAAAGACTGTATACACAGGGATACCCTGCTCCGCCTTGCTGTGACCAAGGGATACCCTAGAAACTTCTAGAGAATGAATTGAATTCTCTAAACTTATTTGGAAAATAAAGGAGGAAATCCATTAAAGATAGAAGAAAGTTATATATTAAGTGCAATGTAAAGGTAAGCCAGCTGTTTTAATTGAAGAGATACTACTCTTCTGTGTCTTTGAGACATAAGAACAGATGACGTTTTGAAAAGAAAAGTGAAAGCAGAAAAGTGTTTGGGTTTTTTTTTTTTTTTTTTTTTCTTTCCCCACCCCCCACTTGAAATATGCCAGGACCCTCTGTAGTGTTATTCCTTTCTTTTCTTTTTCTCATGTCAGCCTCTTACTTTGATTTCTTCCTAGGAAATTCAGCAAGTGAAAACCCTCGAAGAATTAGAAGCCTTCATGCTTAAGCATGGTGAGAATGTCATTGACACACTGGGAGCTGAAGTAGACAGACTTGAGAAGGACCTGAAGGTAAAATTTACCTGTGTATTAGGGAGTGCTTATTCTGTGATACATTTTTAAAAATATCACTGCATCTACTTTTTGGATTTTGATTGTAAATACAGGAGAGGGGAGGAAGTTGATATTCCTAATGCAAATTTTTTTGGTATAGTATCACTAAGTTCTGACCAGCAGCACACCCTTACTTTGCCGTTGATCTGTTTGTTATTTATTTTGTTCAGTTTTATACCACTGTAGAACAATGTTTTTGTGAATGAGACTTGATTGTGTCTTTGTTACTGTATTCTCATAATGTCAGATTATTTACAGGCTGTAGAATTCTGTTTTGATTGTAAAGAAGCAAATTTAAATTGTGTTTTTTTTTTTTTTTTTAAATCTGGTACTTAGCATTATATCAAATATATCAGTGTTGTGAGGCCTTTACTCAACATTTTTTGTGCTTGTTGAAGCAGTACAGTGTTTACTTCTTTTGTAAGCCTGTCATAACTTTCATACTTTTTTTCATTCTGCAATTTAAATATCCTTTGGTTGATGCAACAAAGGATTGTTTCAGTTTTTAATTTTGTAATTATATTGTGGCTGTTAATCTTGCCTTTTCTGGTATGAATACAGAACTATTAAGTGTACTGACTGCCAGACAAATACAGTCCTGTCATGACTGCTGTTTCTGGTCATCAGGAGATGCTCTTCAAGAGCATGTCTGTCCTTGCCTATTACATTTGATAAGTATTCTAGGTTTAGTTTCTATCTCTAGAGTGGTGCTGTTTAAAAATCAAAGTATTATTTTTGAGTTTAATTGCACCAGCAGATCCAGTTCTTCATGGTCTTTGAGGAGTAGGATCATGACTAAGTATAGGCAGGGATTTCAGTGATTGTGTTGCTGTTGAATATGCTTTACTAACTATGCTAGTCAGATTCACATGCTGGATGGCTTTGAAGTTGGTGACTTTCAGTAAAGCTCTCATGGATTATACAATCCGTGTAATGATGATAACATATTTTTACAATATCAGAAAATGCATATTTCCTAATAGAACCAGTATTTTGAATCTTTATAAATACCTTCAATGGCATAGAATAAATTATTTCAGCAATCTTATCCATTATTCAGGAAAGTATCTGTTAAAACTTTCTTAAAGTGTGTTTTATATATATGTTTGTTTGGACAGTTTTATATATAAACTAACTGCTTTTTGAAAGAGAGCTGCTTCATGCTTTATAAAGCGTAAGAACTAACTTATCTGTGATATTGAAAAGTATTGGTCAAATAAAAAGATAACTTAGCCTTCAAAAATTACTTACAGTATAAGCAAGTTTATTGAAGCTATTCCTCATTTTAAAATAGTCCCTATGTTACCAGAAAAGTGGATTTGTTATCCAGTTGCCCACACCATACCAGAAATACATTATTTGTATCCATGTGCAAAAATGTGTTTGAATATTTTCAATATTTATTTATTCTTTTAAATTTTATTTCAGCAACGAAATCCTGACGTTCGTCATGTGGACTTAGAGATACTATAGACTTGACAGAAGAAATTTTCAGGTTGCTACCATTTTTGAAAGAAGTCATTCATGTAAAGGGCTGAAAGGCTTCTGAAATTGCAGTGACCTCAGCACCGTACCTCGCTTACTTTTTCTGTAGGTATCCTGGACTGTTAGCTCTGCTGTTTCTGGAAGAACGCTGACTCGCAGATAAACATTTCCATGGCAAAATCGATTTTAAAAAGCTACTTGACTTTATTTACTGCAATTCGGAACTTAAGAGTTAAGGTATAGTTAGGCAAGTATAGCTGCCTGAAAACATACATCACAGTTAGTTTTTCCATTTGTGTCCCTCTGCAGTCAGTTTGCACTTCTTTAGTTTCTTTCAAGATATCATTAAAGGTTCTTGGGAGATATTAAGATTAGCTAAGAAGAGTTTGTTCCAGTGGAACCTGCCAACCTTAAACTAATTGTAGTATTTCAGCTGTGTGACTGTTTCACAGTTTTTCTTTTGTATTAAATAAATAAAAAACAGGCACTGGCCTTCTCTTGAGTGCTCTGACCTGGAAACCTGGTTTTTGCCACTGTTAGGATTACCAACCACACTTCAGAAAAATAAGGTTTTTCTCCTCAGTGGAGTCAGCAGTATGTGGTTAGCCAGAGTACGCTAAGTTACTGTGAAGAAATTACTGTGTAGAGATTTCAGTGAACTTCCTCTGTTTAAATTTTGCTATTTTTTTCCCTATTTTGACACTTGTTCTCTTATTTGTATCTTCAGATGTAATCTGAGAGCTATTTATGGTAGTGCTTATTAAAAGGTACCTGGCATTTTTGGCTTTTTATACTTTTAATAGGCTGTATTGCCAGATGTGGTCTTGCTAAAAGGTGTAAGAGAGATAGTTGGAAGTTACAATAGTGGAAAATGTATTAGAACTATTTATAATTAAACAAATGAATACAATGTATTTTTAATTTATTTACCTCTAGACATTATCTGTTATCTGAATTCTAAACTGCTTACTTCGTGTTTTTTAAGAATTGGCCTTGCTTGTTTGGGAGAGTAAAGTGATTCTATCAGTGGTCCTCAGCAATCCTGAGAGACGTGCTTAAAGTTTATCACTTGGAAATGTGCAATTCGAGCACTGTGTGTAATCAGCCTCAAGGTTTTCTGCAGTAGGCACCCAAGTTGTACTAGATTCTTTGATACCTAGTCTTCATTAATAAGGCCGTGAGTACTGATCATGCAAGTTGAAATACAAGGAAAATAACTGCATATAAATAACTCTGAGGAACATTGTTTATGCACTTTAATGTATTTCAGTAAAATGAGAATTGCTCGTGGGTGAGAGGTGGTAATAAGACCCTCCTAGTGACTCAGTTGCTGAGTAATGACTGACCTGGTGAAATAAGAAATGTTGGTATGAAACACAAGTCTTCAAAATTAATTTAAGATTAAATTATAAGCATTGCAGCAAATAATAATTGTGGAGACCAATATGTCTAGATTTGACTGAAAGCTTTTTAGATTGTTTTTTTCATAGTAAGTGTCACTTACCAGTGAATTACGAGAATTTAAAATAGCATGCCATTGGACAACTGCAAAGCACTTTGCGTGGTGGTCATTTTAAGTAGAAAAACATTCCAGAATTTAGTTACGGATGGGACTTCACATATGGTAATTGTGGGTGAAGGGGTCTCTTTAGTGCTCTGGCCCATAATCCCTATTCACTGGTGGCTTCTTTATAGCATATTAGCTTATTATGGCTGATCTAAAAGAAGGCTTACTTTGTCTGGTTTTCTCCTGTTGTGGAACTAGTCAGTATGTTTGAGCCTGATTATTCAAAATGCAGTTTAAAGATAATTTGGAAGTGCACTGCATTAAGTAAGGCATTTTTTAGCACATTATAAATCATTTACCTTTCTCCTTGCCCTTCCGTGTAAACTTCATCTCATCTCAGTATGTACTCTGCTGATGTTAGTCTTACTCATGAAGAGCACTGGAATCTGATAATGCATAACCTCTTTCCTTCTTCCTAGGATATTTATATGGATTTTGAATTTGAATAAACACTTTAATAAACCCATTATTCCAGAAATCTTAGCCTGAAGAGAAGTAAAACTGGGAAGGAGTTCTTACTGGGGAGGTTAGTGGAGACAGCCGATGTGATCTGAGTGGTTTGTATGCTGGACTTAGTGATGAATGAGTTGTGTTAGTATGCACTTTGCAGGGCAGAAATTTCACTGAGAGGTTAGTAAATGTTTTCTCAATACCAAAGTGTTCCCGTATCTTGTTTAAGGCGAGGCATGAGTTTATATTCTTGCAGGGCATCTGTTCCAAAAGCCTATAAAAATGTTTTCTTATTCATCAGAGATGTAGTTCGTATGAATTCTGATCTTAATTTCCTTATCTGAGTCAGAAGCATACCCATACACACACCTTCTGTTTGTATTCCAAGATAAAATTCAGATTCTTGTCTCCAGCTATGTTATTGATTATAGCATTACAGTACGTTAAATTTCAGAAGCCAGAACTTGAATGTTTATGGCTACGTAACAGTTGTGTAGTTTGAGGACACACTTCCATTTTAAAAAACGATCTGGATGGTGATGTACCACAAAAAGGCAGGCAGACTGGTTTTGGCAGTACCTTGTAAGTTTACATGTCTTGCAGTTGGATGAAAATACACATTCGTTGAGCCTATCAAGTTGAAAGGAAAAGTAATTCCAAGCTGTTACATTTTAATACGTAATATAATTTGCAGATTGTTTTTAAGTTTTGACATTTTTACTGCTTTTTTTCTTAACTGTCTTTATGGGCTAGAACTTGACGTGACATGGGTCCAGTACTTAGTTTACTTTTGTTTTAGTGTTTTTGGGGAAAATGTTTAGCTGATACACTTGCTTGATAGAATCCTCAGAATTAAAGAAAACTTCCAGAGTGTGGAGTGGATTTTTTCTTTACCACAAATGCAATTACATAATGTTTCTTTTGGATTGATTTTAAGGGAAAGGATTTTAAGGAAAAGGAGTGAGGACTTAACAATAAAGTTATATTCAAGGATTTTTTCAGTTAAGGTGTGGTCTTTTAAAAAAGTTTATTTTTGTAGACTGGCCTTGCAGGTTCTAGTTTTTCAAATTGTGTTGGAAGTACTACTGCTCTCTGCTTTGTGAAAGATTGCTTGTGTTGCGCAAACTCACGATTCTATGAAACTTGCGATGTTTGAAAAAACTGTCTTAGTGTTCTGATATACTGAGTGATCATAAGGGGTTTTAAGGCAAAATTGACTGGACGCTAATAATACATAATACATGCTTTCCTGTCGAATTTGTTTTTCTATAGAAGGTACAATTCTGCAGTGATTATCTTCCCCACCATGAATCAATTTCAAGTCTAAATTATCTCCTTTACACTCTGGAATTCAGTATGTGATGTGATCCCCCTCTACCCCTCCATTTTTCTAAAGCATTTATTAAGCATATTGTAGTAGTAAATGTGTTAGTGCACTGCTGTATTACAGAGACTGGTTTGCTGTGTGTTCTGGTCCAGAAGTAGCAGGGACTCAGGGAACAGAACAACATGTTTTTAAGGACAAGTAGCATCCTTTATCCCCTGTGACTCGTATTCAAGCTGAAGGTTTTTTAGCCTCTGCTTTTCTCCTTCCTCGAATTCCCACACAGATTTTTTTTTTTTAAATAAAATTACTTTTAGAGGAGTAAGCCATTATTGAGCAGCTTGACTTTTTAATGGCAGGGCTAGATGCTGCTCTTGGTCTCTGGATTTTGTACTGTACTTCTTATTCATTGATAGTTGACAATAGTGATTGCTGTTCTGAAAGCTACAAATCATGTTAGCCAGAACTACCATTTTTCTGATTCTGGCAGGCGCATTTTTTTCAGCTGTATCTGGAGACTCAGTTTTTATTGAGAGATTTTTACTGGCCCCTCTTTGATAAGGGGGAGTACGGGGAAGAGTTTCAGGTATGTTTTCTGTAGGTAATAATACACTGATTGCAATTCTGTGTTCTCCTTATTTGTTATAATTCTAGCTGACTTATCTTTTTTCCATAATAAAGTTATGCATTATGGAAGTACCTCTGCTATTGATGACTGCATCAAATACAGGCTTCCTGCAAAGAGTTTTTAGGCTGTTGTGTATTGAAAGTGTGGCAGTTTTTGAAAAGTCTCAATTAAGTAATCCTTTTTCTAAAGTTGATTTTGAGGTGTTTCTTACAAAAGAATCCACAGAAGCATATTGTTTAAGATTTGAAAGTATTTCATTTTATGGTCATATGTTCTTAAGGCATTTTGGCTTGGTAGACTAGAACAATCGATCAATATTGACTCCTGTACAAAATCTGAACTTGTGTGCGTGCCTGAAGGCTTACATTGTAGAAGTGAATATAAAATGATAATGTGCTTTTTTTCTTCTATCTCAAGTATTGTGCTGCCTCTATTGTTATTGTTAGCTCTGAACAGAGAGTAGAACTAACATTTCTTTTGCGGTTTCCCTGCTTAATGTAAATGAGAAATCGAGGTGTACCAAAAAGATTATTTTGTAGAGGGTTTGTGTTGCTTAAATAAGTAATTTTTCCTTTCTTATTAGTGAGACATAAATAATTAGGATCAAAAGTAGACTATATCGTTATTACATATAAAAAGAAATAGGAATCCAGGCTTTAAAGCACAGTAGTCAGAATTCTGAAATGCGTCTCCTTTGAGGAGAATAAAATGTGCCAGGAGCGCCTAAGTGGTTCTATGGACTATAGAAACTGCTGTCAGTTAGGCTTTGCTGAAGCAAAGGAAAAGAAACTATAACAAAGTATGTGGCAAAAAGAATACAAGGAAGGAGAAAACATAAGGTGTTGAGCTCTTGGGAATAGGAAAAGTTGAACACAGTCTAAAAAAATGTGGCCAGAAATAAGAAACGGTGATCAGAGAGGAAAAGAACAGTAAGAAACAATATTTGATTAGAATGCATAAAACTATGTAGTACGACATTCTCTTAGTAATATTCAGATAGCAGGGTGATTCCTTCCTCCCACCCCCAACAAAAACTCATCTTTTTTTTCCTGTAGTGAAAATCGGTGCCTCTGTTTAACTGTTTCATAATATGGTATTGAGTCTTGCAGGTATAAACCTGTTTGCCCTATGAAAACTTAGTCTTATTGCTAAGGGTGATGGTGCAATCTCAGTCTGGAGCTTTGTTGGTGAGGTACGTGTTTGGTGAGGTACGTGTTTGGTGAGGTACGTGTTTGGTGAGGTACGTGTTTGGTGAGGTACGTGTTTGGTGAGGTACGTGTTTGGTGAGTGGAGCGTAAGTAATTTTAATTGAGGAAACGGGAGCTGGAGGACTTAAAGAGAAAATTGATTGATTCTTTCAGCCACAGAATGATTGAAGCACCATACTGAAGACATTACAGGGAAAAAAAAAAAGGTGTGGTGTTATAAGGCCTACAGAATTCTTGCAATGGCTGGTAATCATTGGTGAATATGTTACTCCATGTTTTTCAAGTTGCTTAAATGTCTATGGATAAGCAAGATTTCTAGTTAAATCATCACATTCTGAAAAGGAGTTAAAGAAAACATTGAAAATGTAATGTGAAAAGGATGTACACTTTTAAAATGCCACAGACAGATACTATAACATTATAGTAGATGGGCAGAAAATTGTCTTCCAGAGCCTCATGTCACATTGGATATAATGACAATTTCTTTTTTCTGTGTAAATCAAAGCTACCAATGACAATAAAAGGTCGTCTTTACTTTCTGTAATTGTTACACTAACAGTAAGCCTGGTCAAGTCTTTGTATTGCCAGCGTTCATAGTGCTGTTATGAGGAGCAGGTGTCTGTTAAAATAGTGGAATACAGCTCCGCACTCTAGGACACTTGATTTTTGTAACCTGAATTTAAACTGTATTTAAGACTGCTGAGGTTGTGATCAGCTGCTTCAAATCTGAAGACAGAAGAAGAAAATATGCAATGTTGTATAAATGATGTAATTTCAAGGGCTTTTGTAAGTTTCTCTTCAAATTAAAGATGCTGAAGAACTATGTGAGATAGAGCGTTTGAAAAGTGCCAAAAGCATTTGGAAAGCATTTTGGCTATTGCCAAAATTGTATTAAATCTGAAAGTCAATGGGGAGGATTTTCACTGCTAGTAGAGCTTTCAAAGGGCAAAGGAAGCATCTTTTTCCATGCAGCCTTTTAATCAAATGTATTTGCCTCCCCCCCATGCTCTTTGGTGTATTGGGTTTTTCGTTCTGTCTGGCTTACTTCGTATTAGTATGGGGAAGTCATTCTGATTTGTGAGGTGTAGACATTTAAATAGTTCTCTGCATATGTTCTTTCTTTTGTAATTATACTTGAATTTGGTACCTCCTGTAAAATGTCTGGAAGTTGTAATTATTCAGTAAAATGTTACATAGCCGGTAAAGGTTGTTTTCTGTTAATTCAAGCTATTTTATATATATTATAAAGGTAAGCAATAGCACTGACTTTAGGCAGTTGATTTGCTACGTCTGTGAATTCAAAAATGCATCTAACAGTATTTTATGGATGCAAAACAAAGGTTATATCCATCTATTTGTACTAGTTATTCAGTTTGCCTTTGTGGTGTTGACAGTACACACTCTGTTAAA
This sequence comes from Steatornis caripensis, assembly GCA_013398225.1. NCBI lineage: Eukaryota > Metazoa > Chordata > Aves > Caprimulgiformes > Steatornithidae > Steatornis > Steatornis caripensis. The sequence continues at coordinate 101,927 of VZSC01011766.1, read as the reverse complement.
TAGCATGCGCTCAGTACGTGAGCAACTTGTCTAGAATAGCCAAGCTGTATTTGTTAATGCTCTGTATTTCACTGGCAACTGTGCCTTTCAGCCTGTTCACCCCCACCCACAAAGAGTGCATTTCCTTCCCTGGTACAGAGTAAGGTCCTTCTGCCTGGTGCAGAGACCCCACCGGCACCATCTCTGTTTCGGACCACCAGTCCTGATCCAGAGCTAAGGATGATGTGAAGAAGGGTAGTAGGACAGACAGGTTGCATGTCTGTGTATAGTCAAGGGCATGGAGAATTTCTTGAAGAGGCTGGGTTTATGCATTAGATTTGTACAATAACTGTAACTTGACAATCCCAGCAAAGCTGTCCCGGCCTCTTGAGAAAAAGCTAGGTATCACTTGCTTGAAATTAGTCAGCTTAGAAAGGATTTAACATACTGTCTGGTTCATTAAACTGCCACTTTTTACCACTAATACTGATGAAAACTGGAGACTTAGCCAGTTGTGGAAAGAATCCAGTTGTGGAAAGAATACTTCTAATTGGGCTATAAAAATGCTGTGGTTGGAAAGAGAAGACAAAAATGCAAGAAGCCTGGGCGATAAAGCGGAGAAACTTTAAAACTTTGGTGTTTTTGTCTGTATGGTATCAGGTGTCAGAAATAAGGTGGTCAAGCAACATCTTTCAGGAAAGACTTTGGATATGCAGCATATGTCTTGATTGCTGAAGATGTTTTGTTTCGTAGTTGAGACTCCCTTTCTGAAAGGATTTTCCTGCAGGGACACTGGACGGTGTGGTGGTCAGATTGCGACAGGCTGCTGGTCAACAAATTCCACTCCCATGTTCAGCAACATTGTTTTTGGGTGATGATACCATTGCCAACAGTTCTGATTTATTTGGGTATTTTTGTTTTGTTTTTAAATTAACTAAATGGCACAAAATCTGCCTGAGCAGGGAAGTGATGGCCTTCAGGGCCTTGTCTGTTTGAGGTCAGGCCCAAATATTAGATTGTCTTTTGGGCTGTCTGAAAAACCAGGCAGTTCTTTTTTTGCAATTTGTGGCATCTCTTGAAGGGCCTTGCTTAAATAATTGTGTTAAATGGTTGAAGGTGGGACCTTGCAGTCAGCTAGCTGGAGGTGATCTTAACAGTTCTGTTCAAGAATAATTTTTTTCTGTCTTCCCATGATCTCTTAATGAAATGCCGCATAAAATAGTAGGGAACTAAACCTTCCTTTACTATTTGAATGACGTTTTTTGAAAACTGTAAGAAAGGGACATAATTTCTGCCTTCACAGAAGCTCGGTCTCTAGTAAATGACCTATATTGATTTACCCAACTTCTGTAAGTGATGGTTGGTTTTTTTGTTTGTTTTTTAAATTTAGACTCCTTCAGTTCTTCTGGTGCTGAATTGGAGCTTAGTAGGATCTTTTCTAGGCCCTCTTTCCTACAAACAAGATGGCTTACATGCTATTCAGTGCTCTAGTGTAAACTTACAGTGTTTTAGAGATTCACACCCCCCCCCCAGCAATACTGATTGAACAGCAGTTTACCATTGAAATAAATCAGGCTGCTGTGGATACACGAGGTGTTTAGATTTGAAATGTTGGGGTTTTTTTTCTGAAGGAAGCTGCAGTAATAAAGACAATCCATCTTGCATTTGATGCATGTTGTATTTAAATACATTCATACGTGAACTTGTCTCTCTGCATGTTGTAATTGTGTGTAGGTATCTTTGGCTGTAGATTTGTACCTGTACTGGTTGTCTTTCTCATGAAAGAGAACAGGTATCTTAGCAAAAAATAAAGATTAAGAATCTTTATTATAGTATATATAGATAGTATATATTATAATAAAGACTAATAATCTTAATAAAGACCTGGAAGAAGATTCTAATGAATTTGGAAACCTTGATGAAAGGAAGACATTTCAGTGAGGCTGTGGCTTTGAGAAGACCAAACTTGTGGTGTTCTGCATTCTGCCCTGTGTTTTCATCTGGCTGCTGCCAGAGACAGCATAGAGAGGTTTAAGAGCCCTGTGGTCGAACTCTCTATGGCGGCTCTTTATGTGTTCAGCCACTCAGACTGACTGACAATAGAGGAAGCAGGTAGGGAAAACTGAGAAGTGGAACAGTTAACTTCCCAAGTATATTAAGCAAGGCACCTTACAAGGGGATGCCTGAGCTATACCATCACGTGTTACAGTGCAAGCTAAAGAAGTTAACAGAAATGGCAGAGATGCTCATCACAACAGGGAGGAGTATGAATAGTTCTATAACAAAGTTTATTGCTTTGGCTATAGCCACCCGGCTTTAAACCGTGACAGAGCCTCAATCTCCAGTGTACATAAACAATTTTCAAGTGACTTGGATAGAGATGTGTGATTTTTTTTTTTTCCACATTCTCTGCTCACTTTTGTATGCAAAGTTGCATAATTTTGACCGCTGTATGCTAAGGATAAATTGAAGGTATGTCAGTGCTAACTCTTCCCAAAAGCTGATGCCTAAGCAAGACGTCCAGGGCTGAGCGCAGATTAATTCCTTGGTGGGAGAATACTTCTGGCAGCTCTCAGTTTCTCCTGACAGCCCTTTTTCTAGCCCTGCTCCAGCTGCAGAAAGGATCAAAATGATAAATCCCCAGCAGAACAAAAGTGAGCAGGGAACAGTGAAAGCCATATAGCTTCCTCTTGCACCGTCTTATTTCAGCCCTTGCCTTAGACTAAGGTTGAGGCACTGGCAGGGCAGCCCAGGTCTAGTCCTGGGCATGGGTTTCTCCTGGGAGAAGACTTTTTGCAGCCTTTAATTTCCTTCAGCAGGTATTGGTCTATTGAATACAAGAGAGAAAGAGAAATATGAGATGGATGAGAGAGGAGGAGCCACATTTGTGGTGGTGTTTTGTTTCTTAATGTTGAACGAAATCTCTGCTTTGAAGATTTGGTCCCATGGCAACAGACATGAAATAATGTTTGGTAATTATTGAATTTGAATGGGAAATGTTCCTCTTGGACATTATGGTTGTGCAAAATTTCCATGATATGCCTATTTATGACCCCAAACACTTAAGTCTGTTGCTGGAGTGAAGCTCCTGAATAGATAGGCTGTTCACATTTCTTAATTCTCTCCAACGATAAATATGAGGGCATTTTTTATTTCTTCTGCCACTGAAGAAAGCTAAGCTTTCTTAGAACCCAGTTGTCCCCAGCTTCTCTAAATGGCTTGGACCTGTTGCTTCCGCTATGAGCTTTGGTTTTTATCAAAGGAAACAGGTAAATGCTCGTTACAGAGAACTTAGCAAACGCAGTGACTGCACTTTTAGCTGGGCCTATGCGAAGCTTGTGGACTTTGACCCATTCAGCTCCTTCCCCTTTATGCCTTGCACTGATTTCCTTGGTTCTGACCTTCAGTATGTAGCTTCAGGCTCCAGGTAGTTCAAAACAAGAGTTTTGGGTGAAGGAGACCAATTCCAAAGTCTGTATTCCAAGAGCTCCACCTGCTCAGTAGGCACCTGGACACTTCTGGGTCATCGGGGGAGATGCACAGCGGTGCTCTGGCTAGCGTTTGGTGGGTTCACAAATGTGCCAAGGTTAATTTTCTTTTCTTGACCATTAGTCTTGCCCTGGAGCTGTCTTCCTGATGCTGTGGAGAGGAAAGGTAGCCTGAGTATTTCCTTTTTGTTCCTTTTGTCAAGAGACTGTGTTAGAACTGCTTGCTGCTCTGCTTCTTGTTTTGGATTATCCTTTAGAAAAAAATCCCTCTTTCCATCAGTTCAATAAGTAGTTCAGTTGTTGGCTCTTTCAGGTTCACATCCTTTTGCAAGAAGACTTTTCAGTTTTTCAGTCATGTTACTACAAGGCATTTTTGAAGGTTTAATTAGCCTTTTTCTGCTGTACTACTGACCCTGTTCCTAAATGGGAACTGAATTTAATATTAACTTTTCTAACAGGAAACTACCTTGAGTCATTAACAAACCTGTTTCTTTCCGTTTTCCTATGAAGACTGCCTTGGTTGTGGCAATTATATCTGCCAGATGAGTGGGAGAGTTTAAAGTGGCTTTAAGGACAAAAGGTTTTTTAGCTTTTTCTCAACACTGTTAGGCAAGTTCATGTCAGATTTTTTTTCTCTTCATTCAGGTAATTAATATACTGGTGTAGTTTTTTTTTTCCCTTAACATCATACATCTGCAGTAGAAGCTGCTTTTATACTTCAGACGCTGAAGAATCTTTGGAGAAGTTTTTTTTGTTTTCACAGGGCAAAGTCACATGCAGACATCTGCCAAGTACTCCAAGGGACTCCATGCTGCAGCAGGGAGGTTTTATCCCTGGAGAGCTGTTCACGTATGAAGTTGCTAGGAAATAACCAAGACAGAGCCTTTGATTTAAATAGGCTGCACTCAGGTAGTGCTCAGGTCACACCAGTGGTACTGGTTTGCTGTATCAGTAAGACTTACATGATTGTCACCTGGAGCTGTAGTCACACTTTCCTCCTGGTGAAGCACCTGCAGACCATTTGTAGACACTCATGGTGCAGATGAGCATAAGTGCGTGCTAGGTACAGCAAGACGAGTTCTTTCTTTCCTGTTCTTTTGGAGATATCATCTATGCGTATGTTTACAAACCGAAGCTAAACTTTGCAAGTTGGTACTCATCTTGTGTCGTCTTCCGTGCAGTGTGAGTTAGCTGACTGCAAAGGCTATGAGAAGAGAACATTGTGAAGGCAGTGTCTTAAGGACTGAGATGTTAGGAGAGAGCAAAATTAATGCTGTTGAGCAAATGTATCTCACTCTTCTTGTGCCTGGGAGTCCTTCTGTCTACTCTACAGTCCTCCTGCAGGAGCATGCTGCTCCTTCAGCGGTGATTTGGTATTTTTTTATCTTCATCCTTTGATCTGTGGCCTGGTTTTATGTACTGAATCCACCCAAACTACTCTGCAGGCAGGCTCGTTACTATCTTCAGGGGCTTTTCTGTTGTGCTTGGCACTATAGCTCTGGTTCTTCAGTAGCACTAATCTTCGCAAAACCCCTGTGAAAGAAGAGGTGGAACTATCCTGGTTCTGGGCACAGCAGGCTGAAGGCTGAAACATGCCACCTTGTGCTGTGTTCCCTGGGACTTTGATATTTCAGTATCCTCACCACGATGGATGATGGAAGTGCTTGCTATTCTGATGCTCCTCCTTCCACTGGCTTTGGTCACAGAGGTGCCTCAGCAGAGGAAAGGTGGCGGAGAAAACAGCAATTCCTGCCTAGCTGAACTCCTGAGAGCTGGAATTTCCTACTTGAGTAGTCTTATTAAAATATGATTACAAAGACTTCTATAATGTGAGCTTGCTCTAAGCAAAAAAGGTAAAAATGGAATTCCTTCATATGTGTGAGATTCAATGGCTGACTTTGACCTTAAAGGTCCTCTTCAGGGACATCTTAGTCCTTGAGCAAAGGTGGAACTGCATGGGCCATGCTTCTGAAGAGACCAGTGCTGTGGCAGAGTGGGAGCATGGTTTAACTGTTGCCTTGCCAGTATGTTTAACAGGTATTTACTCCAAGAGTGATAAAATGTGATGTTACTGAATTACACCCCCCAGCTGTGCTGCCTGTTCCCCTTCAGTTATTTCTTGGGGACCTCTTCCCTACCCCTTCCCTTCTCTGTCCAGCCCATCGCTACCTCCCACAACTGCCAGCTTCTGACAGACTCTGCTGTTAGACCTACTCTCTCTGGAAATCTTTCCAAGCTTCAAAAGCCCTATTGCTGCTTCTGGTTCTTTGTCTACAGGCTCTCCTTCCCTGCCAGCTTCCCCTGCCGGTTTCCCTGTAGCCCATCCCCCTTCACTCCTGCCTCTGCGATCTGCCCTCTGACATTTCAAGTCATTGCCCTAAAGTCTGGGAAGTCAGAGCTTTCCAAAGAGAAGTTAATTGTAACTTTTTTTTTCAGAGGGATTAACACAGCTTTTTTTACCTATGTTTCTCAGAATCACTTAAAATTAGTTTGGCGAGGGTCTCACTAGTAAGGGTTTTCACTAGCGAGAATTTTCACAAAGAAATACAGTAGGCTAAAGCCCGTGATCTAGAAAATAGTGGCCCAACCCGTTAGTTTTGCAATATTACAGGTACTCGAAAGCGTTGTTTTATACTGGAAACATTTGGCAACCGTTTCTCATGGATGACACCAGCCTGTGGTCAGGCCCATCTTGCTTTGCAGCCCAGCAGAAGGGGTTTGCCGCGGTGAATATTTGTCACCGTAATTCCTCTACAAATTATTTGGAGCTGGGATTTTCTGAAGCATTTAAAAGAACAGGAGACATGCAGCCATCACTGAATTTTGAGTTAAAATGGGATTTAAACTTCACTGCTTGAAAATCCAGGTCTAAAGATTGCAGGTGGGTACTTTCTCTGAGCGGTCTTTCTATTCAACCAGTGCATAAATATACGTGGTTATATTTTGAGGTGAAAGTTACTTGTATTATATTCACACTTGAATTCTTCATAATCTTTCGCTGTGCTTGCCGGTCCTTCATACCAAACAAGCATTTAATGAAAAGACAATGCTCTAGCCTTTTATATAAATCTAAGTCTAAAACTTTTAATAAATATTTATAGTGAGAGCCAGTTGTGACGGCTGTCACACCGACGCAACGATGCTTATAGAGAAAGAGAGAGAAGAGTTAACCAGAGACTAACTTTTATTGTGCATTTTTATGCAACAGAACAAATGGAACTGGAGGTATGTAGTAATAAAACCAATATTCAAATTAGAATTAACACCTGAAATAGTAAACTGTAGGTAACAAATGTCTTTATAATTAAAAAATATTGACTGTTTAAAAAATTCTCTAAGATTTTATATTCTTTAAAAGAAATGTGTGTTGTCACATAGAAAACAATTCACACATCCTATAGAAATTGTCACAAAAACCTTACTAGTCTATATTACACTATGCACTTTTTTGTACAATATCTGGCAAAGGTCTATCCCTAACCTGTACTTACTCTACACAGTACAATCATCATTAGAAAGTATTCATAGAATTAACTACACATAACAATAAAAATATCAGGATTAATGGTTTTTTAATCACAGTTTCTCCACAAATATTTGTCATAGAAAATATAGCGAAGGCATGTTGGCACAGATGGGCGTGCGGTACTGCTACACAAAGTTTGAGAGAAGGCAGATACATAAATGACAGTAAGATTAAAGAGTACGGAAGGATAAGACAAGGATCTCTATCCTCCCGGGACTTTCTGGAGTGACATGATAGATAGCGGTTTCCTTCTGTTGCAAGCCTGCTGTCTACATCCAGAGCTGGGAAGGGATGTGCCGACTTAGAAAGCACGCTGCTTAAATATGGGTATCTCGCTCTGCAAGAGCTTATGTGCTATCTATTATTTCAGGTCACATACTATTCGCATCCTGCAGATATTCAGACATTTTGATGTGTATAAATTTATAATGCCTCATGAACAAACTCATGGGAATAAGGTGGTGTGAAAGGTTTGGGGTTTTTTTCTAAACGAAACAGGTGGGTCAAGAGTCAAGTGGCCATGACGGCAATTACAAACAAGGACAACTGAGAAAAGTTGTTGTACTCCCTTATTTTAAAACCAAACAAACAGATGAGCTGTTGTCTGCTAATGCCTGTCTGTGACTACAATTCGTGTCACCAGCCGCTGCGTGCAAGCAATTTTGTTTGTAAAGAAAGGTCCAAACCTGCAAAGCCATTTCTAGTGCCAAAGTGGCTTTCAGGCTGAAACAAAACATATGGTTATTTTGCACAATATGAGAGCAGAGGCTTCTACGTGGTTCCAGGAAGCTGGCTACACTTTTTACATTAAAAATAAAGCTAGGCTTACCAGTTATTTCAGCAAATCTTTAGGTTATTAAGTGAGAGAGGTCTGTCCAGTCCAGTAATTCTGTTCTGTGACTATTAAAAATGAAACGTTTGTATTTTTAACCTCATACCATTAAACAGTTGAAAGGAAACCATCACCATGTTTACAAATACAGCATGATACATATCGCCGTGGACAAATTTACAGTATAATGTTGACTCACACATTCTGACATGTTTTACCAAGTAGTTCTGGCAAGTGTCACCACATTAAACATAGACCAGCAAGACTTACACCATCTGAGCAATGTAACATCTTCTATTATAGTTCTTTTGAAAAAAAAGTGTAAGTTCAACACGGAAAAGCTACTATAGGATTATCTGTACTGTGACATTTCTGTACACTGAGTTTCTCCTCCAGAGGCCACCACGTGCTGTTGACCACTCCAAGAGTCACCTCCCGCCTGTAGTGAGGGATGCTGTCCCAAACCCCTTGGCCTGGTGAGGTCCAGTGTGACTAAATGGCTCGTTCACTTTTAGAAAATAAATGAGTTACTCTGGGCCACGTGAGTGCCTTTCAGCCCCCTTTTAAAAATCACCAAAACTAAAAAGAATCCAGGGGTATTGGACACTTAAGGGCCTAAAGCGTATCCTGGCTGAGCGAGGTCCTGTCTATGGCGGTGCACAGTGGAGCCTGTGTCCTGAGAGGCCCCATGGGCTGGCCGTGACAGACCAGTCACCACCACAGGCAAAGAGGAGGCAGATGGCGGGAAGAAACCATCATGTGGACAAGGTGACCTTTGAGAGACTCCCTCAGTTCTCCATCTGTGGTCAGGCTGGAGCTAGAGGAGCGCTTCACCCCAGGGGGCCCTTCCCGGTCTTTGAGGAAGGGGTTGGGTGTCTCCTGCCCTGCCCGGCTCACTGGCAGAAGGTCGGGAAGGAGAGGAGAAGGGTCAAAGGAGCAATTAGTAGCTTCTCTTGTGGCTTGCACAAGGTGGTCGGGAAAGCTGGGGAGTATGAGATACACGTTCAGGAGAGTCAACGCGGATGAGGTAGCACTAAGGATGACGGTCAAAAGCGAAGTGAACTTTCTTTCCAAAAACTAGTTCCCTGTACCTGCCAGTGGGCAAATGCTGCCTCAAGGAGAGCTGGTTCAGGCTGTGAAGGATGCCTGTGTGACTGGACAAGGGTAAGGAGATGGGAATGCCCTGACGTGGAAAAGGTATTGTTTCTTTGGCATTGTGTATTTCTGGAGTGCATCAATTGGAGGGACAATGGACTCCCAAGCCTTTAAAATTACAGGTTTTCAGTGAACTGATTTTTCTGTTTTTTATAGTTGGTATCTGCTTCCAATGTTCCTTGCTGTTGTGAATTTTGCTCTAGCACAGCTCTGTTCTTGCAGCTCTTAGTCTGGACCTGATGTTTACTTACAACAGAAGGTTAAACTAAGCTCTTCTTACCCAACACCTCCGTGAATGCAACACTGAGTATCTGATTGTTAAGACCAGCACGTTGCCTCATCTATTTTAAGGAATGGATAGAAAACAGAAATGAAAGCAAACCCCAAGAAAACGCAATTTAAAGCCTCTAAAGCTACATAATATGGCTGCAGAATAGGAACAGACAAAGCAAAATCTGTATTCTGAAATGGCAATTTGTTTTTAGCAATCTTGTTTTAATGAAAACTGTCATGATCAACTCTAATCCCCTAGAAATCTAGATAAATATAGTTTCTATCTGATACACAAAGCAATTTTTATCTATTAGAAGTGCCTGTTATTGTTCTGGGTCTTTGAAGGATTCTGCTGTTGACAAGCGCTGCTGTTTTACCTGGGAAGCTTAATTTCCTGGCAGAGTCGGCTAAAGGAAGTCCCTGAATTTTCCATCTTGTGTGGTATTTTAAGGTAGCATTTATAATTATGTTATTTTCTGTTAGGAAATGGGAGACCGCTTCTTTTTTTGTTGTAAGCGTGCAGACTCGTTCTTCCATCTCCTACTCAGGGAAAGCAAATAGTACCCAGCTGTTCTAGGTCCAGACCTGGGCTCGTTATCAATAGGCAGATGAGATAGTAGCTGCTGTTTCTTTTGACATTTTTATAGTTTTTAAATGACCTTTCCTCTAGAACTGGATGAAATGAACTGCAATTTCCCTTTGAGGGTGCTGTGAAGGATTTGCAAATAATAGGCACTGAGAACTGCCATAGAGCAGGTCCTGAAATGGATTTCTGTCTGTTACCTGGGACGTGGCAAGATGGAGAAGCTGAAATGTATGCAGGATGTGTTCAAACATGCTTTGGACTCTTAAATGACAGCAGGGTAGTATGTTTAACAAATAGTCTCTCCTAAATTAAGTGGTTGCTACTGCTGTACGAGGTTCTTCTCACTGCCATCAATCGCCAGATCCATCTTGCATACCTCTGTTGAAGACTTCGTCCTGTGATCCTGGATGGTCAGTCCCTTCGTAATACGAGTTCCCATTGTGAAGGAAAGTCCCCACCGCACGCCCTTGACGAGCATGTCCTACTGCGTCACTGAATACCTTGTTTATTTGCTCCTCGGATGGCATCCACCAGTCCGGGTTGGAAGTACAATGCATCCTAATGAACTCTGCAGAAAAACACGCAAGGACAAAAAACAACTTGTTTTTGCAGCACGTGTTATCGCCCAGGCGTCAAAAGCTTATGGAAAATAAGAAAGGGGGCATTACTGCTCTACTTAAACAGAAGTAAAGCCTTATGGAGGATGCCATAATAATGCCACTTGGACCTATTTTATTTCTGTGCAAGTGTGTCTCACCACATGCAGTGTATGTTGTTATACCTGAGCTAATTATGTGACGCATGGGACTTGGAGATAAAATCCCTTCTTGTGGAAATAAAAAGAACGAATTCGAAGTGACGGCTGTGATTCAGCGTTTGCAATACACGTTGACAGTTAACATTTGAAACCTGTTGTGTGTTTATACCTTAAGGCGATTGCTCTCCTGGATCTTTATGATCTCCCTCTGCTGGCTGCTTCAACATCTGCAGGCTGCAGCAGCCCACAACCTGCTTGAAAGTGTCACTACCATCATTTCAGTTTGGTGCTCCTTTCTGTTTGGAATATCTTTCGTTTTAAGTCCTGCTCTTTCCATCTTCCTGAATCTGACATCTACTTTTCAGAGATTAAATTGGCCTTAGAAATAGCTCAATGAGATGAGAGCGCTAATTTGGGGAGCCTTGCAATAGTTTTCAATGCAGGAGAAAATGAATTGTACACATACAATTTGGCTACTTAAGTAGCTGCTGCTTCCACATGCAGCTATTTGTATGTGATGATTACATTTTTTATAATTTCTTTTTCAGATTCTTTGACATGCAATACACTAAACTTGCAGAAGGCACCTTACCAATTCTGAAGTTGTAACTGCTAGACATAGCTCAAATAGGTGTATTTGGACTTTGAAACATCCAAATACGATTTTAAATGTGAGGGCACCTTATTAGATATATTGGATACACAGTACCTCATATGGAAACTGAGCTTCTTATTTATTCTGTAACATTAGTTATTCCCTCATGCAGTTTTGCGTGTCCCAGGATATTTTAAAATTCTATTTGTTACTGTTGACAAGCCAACAGCACAATAAGTGGCGTAAGGTAACTTCATTACTGTCACATCTCAAGACCAGGGAATGCTGTGCTTTTACATGAGTTCCTGTGCCTGCAAAGTATCTCATTTGTTGGACAATTAGGACATGATTTTTGCATAGCTCCTCCAGCAGTGTATCTGCAAAAGTGATCGCTGTCTCAGTTTTGAATTCATTTCCCTGGAAAGCCACACAGGCAACAGTAATTCCTACCTAGTTATGTTCACGCAGGGCTCCACAGACTGGTGTTTTTCTCAGGGAAATGGTAACCACGTCAAGGAGTAATGCTATAATTTAAGCATGCCAGGCTGTTTTAAAGCTGGTTCTAGACATCAGTCAGTTGTAGGAATACATTAAAAATATTTACAGATGTTTAAACTACTCTGAGTGCAGAGAGAGAAACAGTTTGTACTCCCCGCTATGGTGGGAAGGCATAATTGGATGTGCTGAGAATTAGTCAGACACTTGTTACCTTGGCTTGCAAATGGGTAGGAGGCAGTGCCCAACTCTTGGCACCGGAGAAAGCTGTCATGTTCCCACCCACACATGAAAGCCCAAAGGGACAGCTCTCTACTTTGCTTTCTTAACTGGTCCTTAGATACAGAATGTTTTGGCTTCCTCTTCAAGCTTCTGAAAATTAAGGAAATTGGCCTTTCTCTTTCTCCCAAGGAGCACTCCACACATTCTGTATGTTCAGGACCCCAGAAAGGAGAGTGGCTGTAAGAAAACGTCCATCTACAGGTGGATTTACTGTTAGTATTGGTGGGAGGCAGGGGGGAGAAAGAGGAAGAAAAGGCTATTAACACTCTGCTTGTGCATAAATTATTAGGTGAAATTTAAAGTCATTTACTAAATGGTTAATGCACTTGTAGTCAGCCTTCAGTTTCCAGGAGAAATTCTAGCACCCTGAATCTCGCTCCAGACCTCTGTGCATCATGGCATGCAACGGACTGGCCCTTCTATTAAGCTCTGATAGAGTATAAGGTCTGGTGGAGCGTCATGTAATAGGTTAACAGGATCCTTTGTAGTAAAAAAAGAGCCTTTTCCCCTAATACGGCCATGTGTAAAATCTGAGTTCATTACCTGGTTACATCAGTGTACCCCAACTACAAGTCTTATCTACTTGGCCTTGTTGGATTCTTCTACCCTAGATGGGACGAGGCTCCACCTGATGTACATAACTACTTTTGACTCTGGCTGGATGACGAAAGGTACTTTTATCACTGACTGACCAAATCATATAGCTTTTTACACTGCACTGATTAGTAAAACATTCTTCAAGTCAGTTCAAGCAAGATTTCGTGTATATGCTCACAAAATACTATAATGTTAACTAGGAGTTAATTAAAGAAACGATAAGCATATAAATTTATAAAATGCAGACACTGATACTACAAACATGTTTATAATTGGGCTTTAAAAAGTCCTGTTTTACATGTTTCGTTATAAAGCCCGGTACCAGGCCTTTCAAACAATTTTAGGAAATGGAAGTATGAACTGCCGCAACAGGTAATTCTTCCCGGTCTGGACCCTTCCTCTGCATTGTCCGACATCCTCACTCTCTGACGTGGTGAAATGCTTGCACAACTCCCCCTCCTTTTCAGGCTAAATACGGGGAAAAGTTGTTCCCTAACTTTTTCAGTCAATGTTGCATCAGTACTCCAAAAAAGAACTTAAATCCTTGACAACGCATTTGCACACACTTTGCGTGTAATTAACCCATAGATGTTCTTGGCANGTAATTCTTCCCGGTCTGGACCCTTCCTCTGCATTGTCCGACATCCTCACTCTCTGACGTGGTGAAATGCTTGCACAACTCCCCCTCCTTTTCAGGCTAAATACGGGGAAAAGTTGTTCCCTAACTTTTTCAGTCAATGTTGCATCAGTACTCCAAAAAAGAACTTAAATCCTTGACAACGCATTTGCACACACTTTGCGTGTAATTAACCCGTAGATGTTCTTGGCCCAACAGAATGTCCAAACCTGTTCTGAAACTCGGTTAGCTTTTAACTCCAATGATGCACGGTGGCCTTGAGCGCTGTATGCTTATGACACGTTAGGGTATAAATATTCCTTTGGTTAATTTTGCTGTATATCAGTGTTAAAGAATGCCCTGTTAGTTTATTATAAAAGACTGTAATCAGGACTGTCTGATTTTCCTTCTTTGCTGGTTCAAGTGTATCAGTGTCATGTGCCCTTGTCTTTGTCTCTCTCTTAAGTAAGCAGCCCTGTTTTTTCCCATTCAAAAAAACCCCCAAACAACCACATATATAATACATACATACATATAAATATGTATGTATAAAAAAAAAAAGCGGAGGGTTTCTGGCTGCTTGTCACCTGCCTGTGAAACCCCTTCTAGTTCTGCCACTGTCAGCCAAATGCTTCTAGTGAGCCAGAGCCAATGTGGTGAAATGAGATCACATATGGTGGACACTGAGCGAAAAGATGCAGTACCTCTGAGACATGTTACTTTTACTGGATCCAGAGGACGTCTTTCAGGACCTGTCTCTCCTGACTGCACTGACCTTTTCCTTTTTCCAAGGCCGCATGAGTACTTAAGCTCATCGGTTGTGAAAACAAATCTGATGAGATAGCGAAGGAGCCGTCGTCCGTCTTTCTTGGAAGAATTTACAGCCTCATCCCACTGTTTACTAGTGATGTAGACGGGGTAGTTGTTCAGCAACTGCTTGCTCCCCTGAAAAAGCGAAATATTTCCGTTGCTTATTTTACAAGGCAAGTAAGTAAAGATGTCAGTTGCAATAAAAAAAATACGCTTTTTAACTAGCTGCGATATACTGACAGTGAAACACATCCTGAAGCGAACACGCAATTGCTCTTACGGAGAATGAGTACTTTTAAAATGACATTTCCATTTTCTAGAACTCGGGTTTGGTGAGGTACAAGAAATACGTTTTGAGACGTGGCTATTGGTAACTCCCACTTTAACAAGCAGGTTAAAAGAGCTAAGAGCTAGTGACTGGCTATACTATTTGACTTTTTTTCTTAATCTGTTAAAATGCATAAAAAGAGTCTTTGAAGAGTGTGATCAAATGGATCACTTCATCACAGCTGACAGTTTACTTCAGAGGTGACTCTTTTGGTCTGTTTTTATAATAAATTTATTACCTCTGCAGAACACACCTGAAACTTGACAGCAGTTATGTTACTGTGAAAAATATACAGAAAATAAATAAAGGAACTGTGAAAACTAAAAGCTTCATTATTATTAATGAATGCCGTATTAACTCAAATTACAGCTTTACAGAAATGCCACCATGTCAGCTGGAAAGAAATTTTGCCTTTAACCTTCATCATTTGTGTGCTTCAATATTCCAACACTAAATGAATGCTGTGGGACTAATTATGGGGATTCCTGTAATCCACAGACGTTTATAAGCCCTCTTCAGTCAATTGTACCTGAATTGCATTTAATTCTCATCGCCCATAAAATCTTTGTTGCCATATAGTTCAGGATTACCCAGTTAACATAAGACGGTCCTGTTAATATACCTGAAATAACTGAAGTACGCAAAAACCCAAACCACACCCTCCTAGAGACTCATTCCCTTTCACAGCTACATCTCTTTATTAAAACACACGAATCTGGGGGCCCAATTAGTAAAAGCTTCGTATAGCCCCCAGCTTAGACAGGAACTAACAGTGCACCTGAGAANTAACATAAGACGGTCCTGTTAATATACCTGAAATAACTGAAGTACGCAAAAACCCAAACCACACCCTCCTAGAGACTCATTCCCTTTCACAGCTACATCTCTTTATTAAAACACACGAATCTGGGGGCCCAATTAGTAAAAGCTTCGTATAGCCCCCAGCTTAGACAGGAACTCACAGTGCACCTGAGAAACAAGGGTCTGATGCTCCACAGAGGCAACCACCCGCATGCTGCACTTGTGGGCAACTGTTGCAAAGTTCTCCTCCTTGCTTCCAGGTCTTTGATATCCGCAAACTATTTTAAGGACTACCCTTGCCTCCATTCATGTATTTATTATAGCACCCTGGGCGACAGCTTGGGAGCATCTATGAAGTATTTCCTCAGGTATTTGCTTTTAATTTTTTTTGCAAGTTTGATAAACATGTGAAAGGCCGAATTTAGCGAAGACCATGATGAGTGGGTCCTTGGAGAATCTGCTCGTCGGATTTAGCGCAACCCCTCCCATGGTGGGGTTGGCGTCACTGGGAGCAGAGCCTGTGTGACTGACTGTTGCTTGTTCGCCTCAGTGCAAACCTAGCTGGCTTGGTGCAAACTGCTGGCAAAGGCAGCTACAAGGAAATCCAAAAGTCTACGAAGGAAGCCAAAGTATAAAGGAGGTGACAGACTTTGTCTGCCTGATGGGTCCCTATCCTTTCCCCAAAACACCTCGACCCTTTAGCTGGTAAATCCAAGCTTGTAACGTCTAAAAGAAAGACCCTTTACTTACAGTCCAACTCTGTCTATAATTTGCATTTCACTCGTCTGCTCGCGCTACTGCAAAAGGGCCAGGGTCAATTCTTCCCCCTCCACTCATGATACAAGAAGCTGCTTTAATTTTTGCCAGGTACACACACGCCCCTGGGAAGCCACCAGTATGGCTGAGGAGCTCTGCTGTGGAAAGAACACTTCCTCCATCCGGCCCAGCTCCTCCTCCTCTGCCAATGTGCCAAGTGGGCCAAGGAAGGAGGAAGAGCAGGGGGGCAGTATGGAAAGCTCTTTGCAGGTAGGATGCTGTTATGGTGAAGCAACTGTGACCACTCCATCTCAGTGGGAGATGACACTAGTTATTTTCTTTGGCTTGTTCCATCACAAAGGTAATACACAGGACCATATGATCCACACATTGGCACTAATTTTTTTCAGCAGCTAGCGCAGTGTCTCTTGTATATAAAGGTAATTATTTTCCTACCTTAGATTCCTGAAACCTACTTCTTTCCCTATTTAAAAAAACCTGTAGTGAAGCAAGAACCTTTCATACTGATAATGAAGCAAAGTACAAACTGCAGCTAACTCAGCAGGCACTGCCTTGCTCTTGTGCCCGGGCAGGCAGGAGCAATGCAATGCAAGCCTGTAATGGCAGAGTGTAAGGCTCCAGGCTTGCCCAGGTGTGTTAGGGATGGATGCTCATGTGCGGCTTTGCTAAGCAGCAAGCTATCCTAAAAGCTACCTCTTTGTTTAAATGTATTGCACTGATGGAAACAGGGTGCAGAAAGCCCCAGCATCTACATTTCATGACAGCTCACATTACTATTAACTGAGGAGAAGGCAATAAATTTTGCATAATTTCCTCAGCCCCAACTGTATTATACTTCTCTCCTATTCCCCCTGAAATTTAGAATATTTTTCCTCCTTCTTCTCCAAAGGCATGATAAAGTGTTATGCTACTCTGTTAAACAATTACTGGGTTCCTGCTACAGATACACTTTCATTACTTCCTCTGAAAGTGAAGCACTTCTGGGCAAAAGATTCTCGGTAAATATATGATGCAGTTTGGTGTGTCCAGCAGTCATTAAACTAAAACAAACAGAAAACCTTCCAGGAATGAAATAAGCAGATCCTGAAGGAAGAACCAAAGTACAAATGCGTTCATGCTTGTATTTGTACATGATTAAGCTTATGAATAAAAGATTAGCATCTATGTGTTTAATTGAATAAAAAACTCTGTCACATCACGACAAGCTATTCCATGTGGGACGTTACCGAACAGCCTCATTTTATACAGTGCTTGAAAATTTTAGTTAAGCAAAACAGCATTAAAAAAAGGAAAATGAATCCTTGGAATATATTTGATTGGTAACAGCTAATGATATATAAATATATATATATATTTTATATATATATATATATATATATATAAAATATATCAATTTGCACAGGATAAAACTGAACGGAGGAGCAAAAAGCGATGCACATCTTGAAGTGCTGCAAAGCATCTTCAGTGAAACTATGGTAAGTTGGACCACGTGAGGCTTCGACTACGTATGTGCAAAGGGAGGTCAGACCAGATGTAAGTCTTCCCTCTTCTTCTGATTTTGTTTGCATGAATGGATACTCTACGTACATGAAAACACACGTGGCGAGAGCCTCAAATACAGACAGTCTAAACTAGAAAAGTCTCAACATACCACTTCATTTTAGTTATTTTTACAAGCTTGTATAGAAACACACTGGAGCAAAATTAACACGAGTTACACTAGAGCTGATTGATAAATAAATCTATACATCTACCTTCTACAGAAGGGGAGGACTTACATGTCCTGCTTTTTCACTGCAGCACTTTTAAACAGATCATAATCACAAAAATCCCCAACCTCTGTATCAAGTGTAAAATTGTCAACACTCAAGATTTTGTTTGGGATGCTTTCTGAAAAGCAAGAGCACTCCAAAGGCTTGCAGAACTCTATATTTGGGTCTGTCTGCAAAATGAAGGAAACGTGTATTTTCGTGTTAACCGTCTCAGGGCTGCATTAGAGCTGCACTAACTGTATACACATGCGTGCCTGTGTCCATACACACGACGTGTCGGTACCCGCCACGCACGGCCCGCAGCCCCCCTGCACCAGCAGCCGCTGCCTGCAACTGCCATCAATTACCCAGCTGCAGTTTTCACCAGGGTAGCCCTAGCCTAAATTCTACCCACAAAAGTAGTATTTCTGAGGAAAGGTGAGAGAAAAATTACCCAAAGTAAGGCAAGTACAGGTGGTGCCGATGGAGGGAGCTACGCGCTGCTCAGTAAAGTCATCCTAGATTATACTAGTGATGAGTCTCCTCCATTTGGGGGATTACTGTACCTAAGAATGACAGTTTAATAATAGATTTTACATATTTTTACTGCTAAATATATTCTTCCAGTGCCCACTGATTTATCTGCCTACATGTTTTCAATGAATTGTCAAACACAAACAGACGTAGCTTGTCTTCACTGTATACTACCTCAGTCGGATGGTCTGTTGGCTGTGGTACCATAAGCTGGTTGTGATGCTGAAGTACAGTCTTCAAATAATCTAAAACAGTCTGGCAGGGCACTGCATGAAACAAATTGCAATTACTGTATATTAGCTATCTAGCACAAAATAGAACAACAATATTAAATCAAGCAGTGTTCTTCAGGATCTGTTTTGTATGTCTGTGAGATTTATTTCATATAGGAAATACTCTCATTTTGATTTGTGCAGTCATTTCATTCAATAAATATACGACAGACGTTGTACTTCCTATGTTGAGATCTCTAACGTTGCGTTTATTTTCTGCTCACTAGTTTTCAAAGGGTTTTTTTTTTTCCTAGCTTGAAATTACAATTATTACAAATACAAATTAGGTCAGCAGTAATGATAATGACAAAAAAATCTGTAAATACTGTAAACGGCCCAAACCATACAAAGGAGAAAACATTTCTTGGACCTAAATCATGCACTGATTAACATGTAAATATGCTCAAACACTTTTGAAACTACAGTCTGATTCACTATACTGCACAGATTTAATGATTCATATACTTTAATTTCTTTTCCCTCCCTCCTCCCAAATTTGTTACAAAACTAGGTGTTAGGCAAATTGCTTTATTTCTCTTTCCCTCATCCTCCCCCCTTTCCATTCCCATCACTCTCATCCATTTCAGTAGCAGTACCAACATCCTATTCCCTTCTGCTGAGGTGATAGGTTAATTAGGGATGATTCAATTACGGGTCTCTCTTAAGCAGACGCTGCCACATCACTGATTAACTCTAGAGTATTTTTGAGATACAGTGCTTTTCTCCTGAGCCTGAAACACCATAGGAGAATTAAACAGATATTAACCCAATATTACAACTGACTTGTGCAAGACCAAGTAAGCATCGTTTTTAAGGTACTTTATCACTCTCGCTTTTCGTATGGATTGTGTTTGTAAAATATTCAGAGATAATCTTAGCTTCAGCTAAAAATCCAGAAAAAATATTTCAGTGTTCCTTTTGGGTTTTTTTTCTTTTATTATTTGTTGGCACTCAGCCTGCACACCTGGAAAAATGTGGTGCTTTGGGCTTTGTCTTAAGCTGGCAATCTGAAACCAAGTACTGAAATCACAGAGGATGTCTCAGGGTAGGATTTACAAGTACTTTGCACCCTTTCCTGGGCACTCACGCTGCGCAGCAACTATACCCGTCTAGGCAGCCAGGGTGCAAAACACCTTTACTTTGTGCAAAACAGACTCCTTACTAAGGGCTAAGCATGGTTACATCCAGTAGTCCACATACAGAAGTCATGCAACGTGCCTGATACGAGCAATAAATTCCTACGTCGTTTCACCCCACGCTGACTGTTCCATAAAGACGACCCATCAGTGTATTTACTCCTGTTTCAGACTCCAGTCCTATTGCCCTTTGCCATAGGAGGTTGGAGCTTAAGCATTAGGCAAATGTCAGCATTTCAAGCTACATGTACCCGTTTTATTTCTCCACTGACGTCACTGCTCATTGCTAGACCAGGGCAGTGTGTCGGTCGTGTAGCTGCTACACAGTGACACCGCCGTGTGAGACGGAGAGCCTGGATACTTCCTTTTTTTTTTGCAGGGAAAACCCAGCCCTTTTCAGCATCACCAGATGGTTTCAGAAAATGCTTCAATTATGAAAAAGTTAGAAGGGCAGTCAAGCTTAATAGTCCCACCAATGCGTTCTAGGGCCTTCCTGTAATAAGAGCTGTGTATTTAGCATACAGCAGCAATCAAAAAATTCAATACAAGTTCTTATGTGGAATAAAGAAGAAAAAATAAACACAGGTAACGTTTCAGTACACTGGCTATTTATAAGAAGGTGTGGCAAAATAAGGATTTGGCTTTTTATCTCCTGTTTTATATTGAAGAAAGCATATGTGGGAAAAAGAAGATTTTTTTTATTTTCCCCATGTGGATGGGCTGAAGGATAAGATTGTATCTTGAGACCCTTTTCTTGCACTGTGCCCGACTGCTGTCTGGCATGTCCAAAACAAAGCTTCAACTAGGAACACTCTTGCACAGGTTACTGTCTGATTAAGCAGGTGTGCAAGAAAGAGAATAACAAACGCTCTCTGTTGCGAGCAGCATCAGAAACCCTGTGACAAGGTCAGCAAACATCCCACTCGGGTGGAAGCTACTGCGGGTAACCAGCACCTCCCGTGAGATCCTGGATCTCCTGCGAGGCGACACTAAGGATGGAAGATGCTATGGTGGGCAGTCGTACTGCTGCCTGGAAGATGCCCGATACTTGGAGGAGAGTCAAGTGATACTTGGGAAACCAGAGATACTTGCGAAGTATCCTTTTCCTGCCCTGTCTGAATGGGTCACTTTTTGTTTAGCGAACTCACTGAGGACAGCGAAGCATCAGCAGTACCTGGAAGCTTTAGCCTTCTTTGGTCCCCATGAAGCTGTGCTCAAAACAGTCTGTGAAGTTTGCACTTACTGTTCTGGTTACCGCTATTAGCTAAAGTCCCTGGTGATGACCTGATGGCTCTCAGCCATACTTTGTACTATTATCTGTAATTATGGGCAACAACGTGGGGCCTGAAAGGGAACTGAATATAATGCATCAAAACTGTCTACATTTTAGGAGCTGATCTCACAGCAGGAAGGTATTTTACCCACAGTAAGTAATTTCACGGCAGGCTATCCAAAGATGTATATACCTATGCTCTTCCAAAGGGACGGGGCACAAGCGAGAAGACAACAGCAAACTAACTTCTTGTGTCCCCAGCACATGAAGTACAGCTCTGCCTTAACTGTATTCTGCTGATAAAATGCTTTCTCATTACCGGTGGGAAATAAGAAGGCACTAAAAGCTGGCTGAAGCTTATAAATGCTTACATCTTCATAAAAGCTGTAATGTTTTGAGCACAGAAATGTATGGTTTTGTTATCATTCTAGTGACTGGAGGACTCTGAGTGCTTTTGACTTACAAAGCCATCGTACATCACACTGTGTGCTGTTGGTACAAATAACCTCAGCCTTTCAAACACCAGATGCTACTTGCAAAGCCAGGCTTCTTGGGCTGCCGCATTAACCGAAGCCTAAAGGAAGCCACAGAGAGGGCAGCACGAGGCTGAAGCAAAGCTTCGCTTTTGCTTCTGTGTCCCTCTTACGGCTCTGCAAATATTCTCTTTGCCGAGAGATAACAGGAATGGTTTCCTTCAAATCCTGCAGCAAATGTAACTTTGTAAGAGCCTGCGGCTCCCAACTGTGAGTATGAAAAATCATTTAAACCTACTAGCTTATTTATTTTGTATTTCTTTGACTTTGATGTGGTCTCTAGAGAGTTAACAAGATCACAACCCTGAGAGCAGATTCTCTGCATGCTTATACACGTATCTACTATCACTGACAGCACCAACAGGGATCTGCACCTACTGTAACCAATGGGAAAGACGCTAATGTCGAAATAACACTTGCTTGTTATGATTTGGTAGAAAGCCTGCAGGGAGGCAGTAATTTTCGTGCCCATTAGGAAGAAGTTTCCATTGCTTTCTGCAAGTGCCAGTGACTCAGAAAAGACACTGGAAGTGCCAAAGTGACCTGGCCTGAAGTGAGTGAAAAGAAGAGCGAGGTCTTTGCATGAGCTAAAGGGCGAGGAGGAGGTGCTACAGGGGACTTAGCACGCTGGGAAGGCTGGTCTTGCTAAGATGCTAAGCAGTGACTAAGCCGGACATGCATAAGAGGGTGCAGGTCTTTGCTGTTTATTGATCCAAGTCATAAGACTTCGTCATTATTCTAAGCATCTGTATGCTGTAACAAGTGCTTCTTTGGCACAGCTTGTCACAGCTTTCTCTGTGGAGTATCCTGATTTTTAATAAACAGTCCAACGGTGTGGTGGCCACTGACTGTGCCAATGACAGAAGCCAGGTGGGATCTCCCAGCCTGACCTACCGTGCAGCGCAGTAACTCCCCAGATTGAATCCTCTTTGCACCACACAGCATCAGTGGGTGGAACACAGTAAAACTCAAGTTGTCATCTCCCAGCGATGCATTTTCTACCCCTGGGTAGTTGTTACAGCATGTGCTACTTCATCCTCAGAAGCATACACCTTATTTAAAGTCTGCATTTTGTTTTCCTCTGACCGGTTTTATAAAACCTTTGGAAAAGAAACAGAAAATACCTGTCACCTGTTACATACTTCTAGTTAGTGGTGAAGTCATTTCTCCACCTTCTCTTTGCTAAGCTCAACACTGACCTTCCCGAGATGCTGGGCTCATGCTAAAAGCAGAGTCCCTGCACCCACCTATGTGTCTGTACATCCAAAGACCACACCAGCCCTTCTGGGCACGGTGTGAATTAATACTCAGCCAAAAAGCCACCATGTCCTCCAAAAGCCTTTCTCAGTGTCCGTTTCCCAGGGGCTGAAACCAAGCAGAGATGACGTTCTCTGTGCCTCAACACACGGTAATGCTGCACCACGTTTGGCTGAGCCTGTCACCTCTCATCTTCCTCACTCACTGCTACCTCTGCACTGCTTGCAAGCTGTGAGTAATGATTGTATGCTTTTTTTCACTGATGAAAGTATTAGAAACATAGGCTGTGAACAGTTTCACAAAGAATTCCTCCAGAAATTCATCTGCATCATGGCTATTTCCTGAATACAAATACATTTGTTTTTTAAATCACTCTTTGCAATATAATCATATAATCACAGAGCAGTTTGGGTTGGAAGAGACCTTTAAAGGTCACCTAGTCCAACCCCCCCTGCAATGAGCAGGGACATCTGCAGCTAGATCAGGCTGCTCAGAGCCCATCCAACCTGACCCTGAATGTTCCCAAGGATGGGGCATCTACCACCTCTCTGCGCAACCTGTTCCACTGTTTCATTACCCTCATTGTAAAAAATGTCTTCCTTGCATCTAGTCTGAATCTACTCTGTTTTAGTTTAAAACCATTACCCCTTGTCCTATCACAACAAGCCCTGGTAAAAAGTCCATCCCCATCTTTGTTGTACGCCCCCTTTAAGTATTCAAAGGCCACAATAAGGTCTCCCTGGAGCCTTCTCCAGAGTGAACAACCCCAACTCTCTCAGCCTTTCTCCACAGGAGAGCTGCTCCAGCACCCGATCATCTTTGTGGCCCTCCTCTGGACCCACTCCAACAGGTCCATGTCCTTCTCGTGTTGGGGGCCACAGAGCTGAACGCAGGACTACAGCTGGGGTCTCACCAGAGTGGAGCAGAGGGGCACAATCACCTCCCTGGACCCTCTGGGCTGCGAGCACGCACTGCTGGGTCACACCCAGCTTTTCAACCACCAGTACCCCCAAGACCTTCTCTGCAGAGCTGCTCTCAATCCCTTTATCCCCCAGTCTGTATTGATACTGGGGATAACGTTGTGTAACACCCTGAATATCTGCAATACCCTCATCAACCAAACTTTTCACCTCATCATAATTTGGCAAGATGTTGCCGGGTACTAACTCCATGGTTCTATTTCAGTACTCCTGGCATCAGCTGTGCAATTAGTTTGTCCAGGCTCAGCATTAGGCCAATGAGCCTGCAATCGTCTGGGACATCCCATGTATCCTCTAAAAAAAAAAATCATACAGTATTTGCATCTTTCAGTCTTCTGGAGCATCCCAAATATTTCAAAACATAAAGAAAATAATAGTCAGAGTCCTCTTTGTCCACCTTAATTTTTGTTTTAGCCCCTGGAGTGAGCTGTCCAAATCTCACGATTCGGAAAATGTCACATTCTGGTAGCAGCTGCCTAATGCTTTTGGTAATAAGTTGATGTGCACTTAGGGATGAAAAGCTGGTGTGCCCAAGCAGTTACTGCTCCCAGAGGCCTGTGCTCTGGGTCTCCTGGCGATGCCAGTCTCTGAAAGCCGGACTCCTGACTCTGCTCTTGAACCACTCTGTCTTACAACCTCGGCTGGGATCAGCATCTCTTTGTCATTTCTGAAAAGACCAGCAATTCTGGTGCTGACTAACAAGCTCTTCAGTTGTCCCAACACTGGGAGGACCTGTGGCAGACAACTGACATTGCAGTTCCACCTGAAGTCGCTACCGAATGCATGCTAACACCTAGAGTTACCATGGAAATGGAAAATGTTTCTACCTGCTTACCATTGTCATCGTATGGTGGCGTGACTACGTCACTTTACTCGCTTATGAGTACCAGAACTCTCTGAGTAGTCCCGTATTATTGACAAAACCTACTATCTTCATCTGATAATGGACTCAGTATTTTTCCTTTACTTTGCCAGGGAAAGAATGTCTCCTCCACAGAGTGCTCCACATCCTCTGGAAAAGTACTGATTTTCCACGAATCCTAACCTCTGCTTTCTACTCAACCCCATCAATTTCCCCCTCACTCCACTTGCTGTGTTCCTCACTGCTCCTTCCTTTCCCTCTAAGCTGGTCATTTCTGTAACCAACACGAAACTTTTCCTCCCGGATACTCTTTCGGTGCCTTCAGTAACATACTTTTAATGTTTGCCAATTATCACCCACTCTTCTTTTTTTTTTAACCTTTGGCACTAACAGTTGTTTCCATCTTTTTACGAAGTGCCAAGAACATCTCTATTATTGGTTTGGGCTGGGAATTTGCTCATTATAAATGTTATTGGGCCACAATCACTTGTATTGGTATCTGTCAAAATGAGGGCTCTCATTTATCCTCTGCAAAATGGGGCCTCCAGTATAACACGCTCCAGGGATGTTTATATTGCCAAAGCACAGTGCTATGAAGAGGTATTTGGGTTTGCAAATAAGGCATATCTCCAATGTAAACAAGGTGTATCTCCAACATCTCCCGCAGCATCAGACAGCCCTAGCGAGAAGGGATGGCTCACCCCCAGCTCGGCTGCAGGTCTCCCCGTGGTGGCCTCAACCTCTGTAAGCAGACAGTAAGAAATCTGGTTGTTCTGTTCATTAATGAGATTTTGTGCTCTGTAGCTGACACTGGATAGTATTCCTCCTGGTGTTTTGCACGGCAGAAGACAAATCCCTTGGCACTCAAGACCATTTACTTCTGACTCGCCAGCGAGGAGGAGAACTGGGAAGGGTATACATCTACATCCACCCCGCTCAGACTGGCAGCTGTTAGTTAAGACTGGCTCAGCATTGCAACGCGTTCTCCTTCGCTTGACCTTGAGCTATGCTTCACTCCGAGTTCATTGCAGGGCATTTCTAAATTGATGCTCGACTGTCAAAAAGATGTAACAAATGATAGGGAACATGCTGACGAACGAGATGGCAGTGTGAATTTCTTACAACATTAACGAAGATGCCTTCTCTGCCTGAGAATTGGACAAGTGTGCAGTATAACAAGACTTGGATCATCTTAGCTCATATAGTCATTTATTTCAATAGTCAGCCGAAGCCAGTGAAAGCTGCATGGACAGGCCATGAAGACAAGTTGTTGGGGTGCAGTCAGCTTGAAAAAGAGGAAGGGGCAAAGAGAGATGGGGGTTAGTAAAGGCAAACTGATTTCGATGCTGAAGACCCTACAAAGTTCTATGTTTGATGGTAAAATAAAACCAGCGCTCATTTTTAATGAGAGCAGCCAGTAGAAAGCAGAAGAATCGACATTACAAGCAGAAGGGTGTTAAAGATTGCCTAAACTGACCCCTTGCACCTGCCAAAAGCAGGGAAGGGAGAAAAAATGATAGCAAATATCCTGTTACTTTTAAAAGCCTTCTCAGTGGTGTTTTCCAGGTGGAGTGGAAAATCACTTTACTTCTGTTAATCTGTATCTGAAAAGTCATTGCATTTCTTTTAATTTTCTTTTGCAAAAATATTTCCTCCAGAAAGAAGAATGCGCTCCCTCCATACGCCCCTGGGATGTACACCTCTGCCTGAAGAGCAGAAGAAAAGAGACAAAACAATACAGCTGTGTATCTCATTCAAGCGATGCTGCCGCATGCTCCTGTGGCTTTTACTTTGGTTTGTGCTCCCTGAACTTTCCCTCTGCTTCATGGCAGGCACCTCTTCTCGCCCTCTCTTTCAGCCATGAAGTCTTCAGGACAGGGACCTCCTCTGTAAACCCCGCTACACGCTTATACTGCTGATTGATAACTAACAGGGAAACCAAGGAGCCCCGGTGAGTGCGGACGGCAGTCTGTGTCGCTAAAATGCCAAGCGCTGACCTGCAAAAAGCAAACTGAACTTGAGACCGGGGAGTTCAGCTTTGCCAGGTTGAACCGCAGCCCTCCACAAAACTGCCACAAGCTCTTGCTCCCCAAGGTAGGCAAAGAAACCTGCTCCTCCAAAGTCTCACAGGATTTTACCCACAAAAGTGGAAAAAACAATTAACGAAGCCCTGGTCTGCTGCAGTTAGGTGTTTCAGTAGGTTTTTGTATTCAGGCTGGTTTAGCAAACTAAGCGCTCAAGCTGCCAGCAAGGCTGTGCTGCAAATTTAAAGGGGTTTTCGTGCCAAACACTGGGCGACCACGCTCGAGGCTCTCTTCCCGAAGTAACTTCACGCTTTGAAGCTGAACAGCAGAATGAGGCCAGAGATCAGACCAAAACATCCAGAACATCAAGGGAAACCAAAGAATTGGTTAAATGTGAACATCAAGAAACAGGAAAAAAAAACCCGACATGAAAAAGCGTTCGTCACAACCCTTGATGGCTGCTTTATCTATGCTGCGGCTGTGGTAGGCTCTTTGGAAACACGATGCTCTGAAAGTATAAAGGAGACAGGATTTGTAGGGAAAAGTAATATCTTTTATTAGATCATGCGATATAGTCAGGAAAAAGAGTCAAGCCTTGGGCACACGAAACCTCCTGGAAAACTTGTCTGACTTTTTCAATTACATTGATATTAACTCCACCTGCAAATCCCGCTTTGCTTTGGCTACTTCCAGCCGCCAAGAATGCCATCTCTATAGGTGATCACCCCTCTACATTTCAGGAGGGTTTTCCACCCCCATCCTTCTGCTGTTGGCTAGGTATTTTTTGCTGCTGGGGCAAGAATAACTACCCTATTTATCACACACTGCTTCACCTTACTTATTTGTACCTTTTTGCTACTTTCAGGCTGGTTTGCCTGAAATCATGCAGCAAAGCTGGGAGCACCAGGAGGCAAACCCTCACTCATTACTCCTGGCCTCTGCTTTAACCACCTGGAAATATTTTCTCCTATTTAGGCCAAAACCTGCAAGAAAATCGTGCACAATAGCGAAGGAGAACTGCTTAACATCCTTATATATTAGACAGCCTAAATCCAGGTCTCACATTCAGTTTCACAAATAAGTCTTTAATTTTACTGTTGGGAATGCATCACAGCCTCAATCATTTTTAAACAGAGGAAAGAGCTTAAGAGACACTTTTCTTCTCGTATAGATTGATTGCTTTGCTCTGCTCTTGACGGTCTCAAAACCTTAAAGAGCCAATGATAAGGTTGCTAAACTCCTTCCAGAAATTAGCTAATCTTTAATTATTTTTCAAAACAAGACAAAATAACATACTGAATGAAAATGTTTCTCTTCTTTTCGCTCGAACTGAAAACTGAAAATGTTTGGTTAATGTTTTTGCCTAAAAAAAATACTGGGGAAAACTGCACAAGTTGCAAGAAGTCGCATTGCTCCAAAACCAAAGCACTGCAACAGGAATTTTTCTTCCATTTATTCCACAGCTGAAACAATTAAGATTTCACACAAATTTAAGTATTGTTTCAGTCAAATCAAATGGGTGTTGTTTTGATAAAACAACAAAAAAACTCCAACAGCCAAAACATACGTAATATTTCACCCACGTAATGGTTTTTCTCCAGTGGTCATGTGCCATGGAGTGATGCGAGGCTACCGGCAAAAAGATCCTACAGGACTGAAGGGCTTCTACAGCAACAGGGTAAAGTCCTGAAAACTGAACAGTTTCTGCATCCAAAAGCTACATGAGGATATGTCTTCTGTAATATTTGTTAACAAAAGCCATTGCCTTTACATCTGCTGAGAAAACACTGTTCTTCCCCGTAGTCTCTTTGTGAGCCATGCAAATGGTGCTTTGCAGAGCTAGAGGCAGAGATGTACAGCGGTAACTATTTTTAGATTGCAAACTCTCATGGATTTTAAAAGGGCTTTTGCATATGGAAAGTAAAAAAAAAAAAGGAAATGCAAAGTATTTCAGGAAAAGGATAAAATGATTCACAGACGGTTATAGAGCAGAAGGGAGGGGTTGGTGCTTTTATCTTCTGTTGACAGGGTTGCTAGCGGGAGCCTCAGCGCCCGCGGGGAGGGCATGGTGCATGCCTCCCACCGCCCTGCAAGGTCCCCTGCCAGCCTCAACAAGCAGCTCCAGCCCAGCTGCCCCCACCAAAGATGAGCGGGAAAACCACTCTGTCAAAAAACCCTGCTCTTTCAGCAGCTTGATGGGACAGGATGGCAGCCTCCACGCTCACCTAGCTGCCTCCACAGTTGCTTCTCCACTGCACCGACCACCTTGCCTGACCTGTCAGACGCCCAGCCTGAGGTGTATGAATGTGCAGGGAGGAAAGTCTGTGCTCTGAGATGACTGATGTGATAGATGCTGGCGAACAACACTGAAACTCTCTGCAGAGGGCTTTCTGGCTCCCTCCCAAGGCATGCAACATCTTGATGGGCAAAAAAGATGGTCAGAGAACGAGCGTTGCACCCATTTACATGCAGAGTTGGGCATTTCAAGTCCCAGAAAAATTTCTGCTGGCTTCTTTGGCAGCAGAAGCTCACTGGAGCAAAATCAGCACTGGAGACAAAAATAATTAGATATTGCCTTCAGTTGATTTTTGATTAACCTTGCTCAGTAGTGGCTGTGGCACTGCTTGGGAAGCTCAGACCTCTGTCCCACCACATAGCAAAATCCGAGCGCACCTTCTGTGGCTCTTAATGCTTCCCCAAACACATGGGTCACTTTAGGCCTACCTATATACGTCACCCAGACAGCAGCAGATGCACCTGGTAATGATTTTATGTTGGCTGGTGAAGTCATATGTCTTCGCACATTTATTTTATGTTTGCCTGCTTCCTTTGATACACAGTTAACAAGGTGTTTCATTACTCCTGGGGGGTGGGAAATGACTATGCTTATGTACGTTTATCTCTTCTAAAGGGAGATGAAGGGTAACTGTGATGACCCAGGTAAATACTGGCTGCTTAGCCTGGCATTAATCCTAGCAAAATGCAGGCAATCGCAACGGGATTCGATTGCCTAAGAACTAAAGAATATGAATACAATTAATGCCACTCAAAACGGTCTTATGGAAAGCGGATCTTGTCAGACTAACCTGATTGTCATTCTTTGATGAGATTATAGGTTCACTGGAAAAAGTTGGGTTGGATAGATGTAATATACCTAGACTCCTGAAGGGCATTTAACTTACTACCATGAGTTATCTGATCACAAAAGCAGCAACACACCCCAACAGACTACAGCACACATGGATTAAGAACCTGCTACTGACTGACATCTCAAGAATTTTTCATTGGGGCAATCGTCATGAACAGATGTGTTTCTAGCAAGGCTCGACAGGGACTGACAGCAGCCTCAATACCATTCAACATTTCTAAGCAGGATCACAGAGTTAATTTAAAAACAATCAAAAAAATTCTGGATGCTACAGAAATTGGTGAACCACAAAACAGCAGGCAAACAGGGCAGCCAAAGCAATCCGGATCACTTAGTAAATGAACACAGCCAAATACAAAGTAAGCACATCCAGGAAGAAATGCGCACAGAATGAGAAGCTAGGCTGCACAACCAGGGCAACCGTGAGTGGGAACAAAGAGACTATTCACCTTTGCTCAGGCAGATAGGAACATACTGCACTTATTTCCAGCGCCCAAATTTTAAATAAATGAGCAGAAGGGGGGAAAAAACTCCAAAGAAGGATCCAACTCATTCAAGGAGTTTTAAACACTTCTGTTTGCTTAGTTTACTTAAGACGCAATTGCATCTTTCAGTCTGCAAATACCTTCAACCAGTAGAAGTACCAAGTCCTATCCAGAGCTTCATTTAGTGGAGCAAAGCATAAAAGTCAACGGCTAGAAGCTGATTTCAGACCGTCAGGCAGGGAATAGGGCATACATTTTCACCAGTGTAATTAACCACTGCAGTGAAGTGTCAGGGTAAGAGGTAGAGCCACCGCTCACCTGAGTCCCCGACACAGGACTGGAGGCCTTCTGAGATACTACTTGAGTCAAACCTAAGTTCTGCTTTAGTCAAAGTCAAAAAGATTACTAGGTTCAATAGCAGTGATTGAATGAAAGCTGTATGTCAGATAACAGACCCTAATGATCATTTCTAGTCTTAACACATCTGAAGCTAGGACTCAACAGGAGTTGAAGTCCACCCGATTCCCTTTGTCATGCAGTGTTTCCACATGATGTACGAACCACTACTGAATCCAGTGAGACCTGCACGAGTTATGGTGACTCCAGATTTTGGAAGGGGTAGGGGAAGTAGTCTAAACTTTGGGTTTTCTCTGCACTGAACAATGTTGCTTATGAGATTTGCTGGTACCCTTAGGGACCGATGCACAAAAGAAAAACACAATGTAATACAAATAATGCATAATACATCACTGACAGCTGGGGAGAAGAATTATGAAGACTGTTGCTTGCTTTTTGCTTGGATTTTGCAACTGCACCCACATATTGGGGCAGTAGTTGCTTATTGTTTTCTTCCTTTCTGCACAGTTAGCAGCTTCGAAGTGTTTTCTCTCTTACAGCCCATGCTATATTATCTGTGCTCTTCTGCCATTTAGGGGTTAGTTCAATTAATTTTGCATGGATCTCCCTAAGCACCTCAAACTTTAGCTAGCAAATGTGCAGCTCCCTAGCATTTATACATGTCAGAAGAGTGTTGTATACTTATTTTTTTTTGCCAAATCCCCATTTGCTTTTAGTATTATCATTTGAGGTGTATTTTTGCCTGTGTGTAAAGTTTAGAGGATATGGGTCCAAGATACTTTGTTCTTATCCCATACCACCTTAAAAGTGAGAAGTCCTAAGTTTGAAGGGGCAAGAGAAGTTTTACACAGAGGGGTCTTCTATTAGATAGGGTTTTTCTGTCTGCTTCTTCTCTCCCAGTGGCTGCTAGGTATTGCTGAACCGGAGAAGTTGTCAAGCTTTTTTTTTCAGGTTTTATTTGAAGATGAATGGGGGGAGATGTATTTATGCTTCTCACTAAGCTAACAGCAATTTAAGAGATACTGTTCAAGGTAAAAGCCAAATCTATTTCAGTTAGAAGTATGGATATAACTTTAATAATTTCTTTAAGTAACCAAAAGCGAATTAGGTTTAGAAGCTGCAATGCCACTTAAAGAAAAAGACAGATAATTTGGTCTAAAAGCATATGTTTGGCATTACTGTGACAAACCACCTGTTGTTTGGAATTTGGGATTACAAGTACATCCCATCCTGAACATAGTTCACTAGTCCAGGACTCAAGATTCATACGGATGAGTACCAGCAGATAATTTGCCAGTGGGCACAGCTGTAGGAATTTTGGCTGGAGACAAATCCCAGTGTTTGATTACTATGATTGCAACCTTAAAAAAAGACTAGAACTTAAAACAGGCTATTACCCAAACTATTTTTATCACTGTCTGACAATATTATAAGGCAGGGGATTGTTTACCTGGAATGCTCTCCAATTTTCTACGAAGTTCCTCATTTTCTTGTTGCAATGAAATTACCTCCTGCTCTAGCTCTTGACACCGAGGGCAGTAACCTTCTTCCTCCTCCTCCTCTTCCTCCTCTGGAAGTGTAGAAGATGACGGGTGACCATGAGATTCAGATGTTGCTGGAGATGTCCATCCACCTAAAGTGTGTACTGGAGAGGTTGAAAGTGGATCCACATCTGCCAAATGGCTAAAATCATTTACTGATGAGGTGTTCTGAGAAGGGAAGCTCCCAGAAAGCAAATAGTTCTGAAGGGAATCGGTAAAAACTCTCAGAAAGGCTGAGGTTTGTTGTTTCTTTTGCATGTACTGCATCTCTATGTCTAAAATGTCTGATGTCTGACTATGGACCATTTTCCCAAGCTGACATTGCTCTTGTCTTTCACTATAATTTGGATTTTCCTGCTTTATACAAGAAATCATGGACTGAGAGTGATTGTT
The DNA here is from genome assembly GCA_013398225.1 of Steatornis caripensis. Classification (NCBI taxonomy): domain Eukaryota; kingdom Metazoa; phylum Chordata; class Aves; order Caprimulgiformes; family Steatornithidae; genus Steatornis; species Steatornis caripensis. Next base: position 69,484 of record VZSC01011766.1, on the reverse strand, counting down.
GTCCAGTAGTTTTCCACCACAATTTAAGAGACTTAGAACCCGGCTGCATTGTTGGGCAAAGGCATCCAGAATCATTCGACTCTCTGCAACAAAAGAAAAGATGAATCACAGAAACCTAATGCAAAAGGTTATGCCAGACAGTAGCAGCTAGATGAATGTACACAACCGTTTACAGTAGCATGCATTTTATTTCTGAACACATTAAAATTATGGCTTCTGCTTTAATACTTCTGCAACACTGTGATTTAAAACAATCCCGACTTTGCTTCTATTTTGAGAGTGCCCTTGTGCCTTTGCTGTTAATCAGAAATGCATTGTGATGATAGTCGCTGCTTACTGCCATCTTCTTTCAGTGAGATTAAGACAGGAAAATGGGGAAGAAAATACAAATTCCATCTGATTTGCTACAAGTACAAGTTCAAGTAAGTACTTCTCTGGAAACCTATTTCAAGCTGCTGGTGTGCACTGACTGTACGTATTTGCAGGACTTTGCAGCACACCTTCGTCCTATCTATGCACTGCTCCTCTCCAACAAGGCTTCCAAGCTTTGTTTTTTCTCCCTTTCATCTTCGCTGCACTTGCTTGACATTGGGCATGGGACACTTCACGTAACCCACCACCAATTCTATGCACCTTGCTTCTGTTCCTTCTGCTTTAGGTTCCAGATATGTCCAAGAATAACTCAAGAGTGGCAAGCACAAACCCCTCTTCTTACACCGAAGAAAGGCATCAAATGTACAATGTGAAGCTCCTCTTGTCAGAGGAGGAATTTTTTCGGTCCTGCTGACCTCCTATGAGTTTGTGGGCAGGCCAGTGCCACGCAGCAGAGAGAAGTGTGGAGTTCTTCAAGCTGCTCTGGACATAATCAGGAAAATCTACGGGGTGCTAGGCAGTAGTTTCTGGAGGCAGCAGCTTGGCTCTGAATGTAGGATACGGCCACCATGCTGCACCTAGTCAGCCTTGCTTCTAACGAAAGGAGAAGTCAGGTCTCAGGGAGCAATAGCAGCTACAACCTAAACCTACATAGTAGGATGGTTCATTTCTGCAGACTCTATGTATATAGCTCAAGCTGCCGTAACAGTTCTCGGACCCAGACGGAAAATGACCAAGACATTTATGGCACAACCTGTCAGGCTGTCAGGTTCCCCAGTAAAAACTGCCTTTTACAAATTTTTTGGCTTATTCATAGCTGAGTTCCTCTACATGTCTAAAAAGATGTAACTAACATTTTGCCTGAGATGGGAAAAAAAAAGACTGTACAGGTTTAAGTGCTGCCAATTTTGGAGAGCTCTTCTCAGGCAGGCTTGACTTTTAGAAAGCCACAAATGCATTTACTTTTGAAAAGGCAACCTGCTACAGATGTAAGAGACTAAGCACCCCAGACCTTCACTTAAGTTCATCACTAGGGACGAAACACAGCCTCATCACACTGATAATACGTAAAGAACGCAAACATTCAGAATTCAGGCCTTTAAGAGGTGGCAGTTCTCAGGGTACTTCTCGACGATCCAGAAGACGCACCTTCTGGTGGAAAAATCTAGTTCATGCCAAGGTTAGTACAGCTGGCCTGAAGAATATTTGAAACAACACTAATCTGCATTTTTACCACCCTCCAGATCTCTGCAAAGAAGGCAGGGCTGAAGCAGCACACAAATGCTTTCAGACTCGAGCGCAGCCCGAGGAGACGTCCCTGGCACAAAACCCAAGGATGTGTTCTCCCAAGGACTTAACCACAAGAACAGGGATGTGAGGTGGACAGAGTGAGCACAGGTGCAGTGCTGGGGTATGAGGCTGCCCGGGTCCAAGCAGAGAGAGCCCACCGGCATGTGAAGGATTGGGGTGGCCCTAAGCCCACTTACAGCATCCTCGCAATCAGCCTCCCGTGCTAATGGCTAGTACCGTTCCCTTGTAGATGGGCTCAGACAGACCAGGGCAGATTTCTCCAACACATCTTTGATCCAAAACGTTAAGCAATGCCCTCCGTCCATGCTACAAGCACAAAAGGGCAGAAATGCACAGGTACTGCCACCCCCTTTGCAAGTGCCAGTGAGGTGCCAGGTGCTCTGTGGCCTCCATACCTGCTGTCCCTCCTTCCCTTTTACTGCATTAACCTAAGGCCAGCTGTCTTTAACCCTTACGATGCAAGTGCAAAGTAACACAGCACAACAGATGTAATATAAATTAAAAGAACAGAACCCCGGTGACATTGCAGCTTTCCAGCTGGGACCTACCAATACACCAAAAGAAAATCAAGAAACTCAAGCACCATCAACAACCTTAAGCTGTGCTCTCTGCCTCATTTGTTTATTTCCCACATTTTCCCCTTAAAATTATTACAGCATGATACTGATTGGAACTTTGCAATCCTACTACAGAGCAGTTTTTTCATCCTTTTTTTAAATCCTATAATCCGATTCCAGACCTGAAGCCATATTTACTGTTTGTATTTTAATCATTATAGTTCCTGTTGACAAAACAGTTACTCATTCTTTGTGTATCCTTATTGCAAGGGGACAAAATATGAATGAAACAACTGAAAAGGGATTAGATTAGTTTAAGAGATGTTATTCTAATATTACGGTTTCCCTTAAAATACGGCAAAAAGTAATCCGACATTTCAAATACCAGTTTTGAAGAATGCTATAATACACACTAACACCGGTAAAGATAAAATTAATGATTAGTTTTGATGTAAAATAAAATGCATTAGGCACATTCACTGTGATAATGGCATAGAATGTAACTGAAAAATTTATACAGAAATGACAGTATTGATTTAATCTTCAGTTCAGCATCAGATCTACTACAAAGACACAATAACAGCAATTACTGTTTTTTTTCTTAACTAAACCATATTCAAAGATATAAAAATGTAAGTCATGACAAGGCAGGGCTACTTTGAAATGCTAGCACAAAGATCCGCTGGGCAGCAATTTGCGAGGGATGCTCTTAGCACACATTCTGGAAACATCTGGCTCTGTGCTGAAGTGGGTACCACTTTGAAGCGACTTCTACACCAGTAACGGTATACGTACCAGCAGTCTGAACAAGCCTAAATGAGAATGATAACTACGGTTATTTCTTGTGATGGAGAAAAAAACAAAACCAAATGCTGCCCATATAGCATATATCGTAGAAATTGAGATTTCAGCTTTTACGGACTGACTGTAACTACAAATGCAAGCACTGTGCAATGTCTAAGCACTAAGAAATGACAAAAAGTTGGTTTTAGGTGATTACTACTGAATAATCACTAATCTATGAATCTTGATTGATTTAATGTAATGTATATATTTTCTAGAAAAGGAGAATTCTACTGCACCGGACTAAACCAGTGTAAACAGATTATTAAAGTCTTATTGTGATATTCCTTTTCCTTATTACGATGCTCACCAACCATGTACGTCACCAAACATCTAACGTCTCAGACCCCGCGGTCTTTAGTCTTACAGAACTTCCATAGATTTTAACAGGACTTTTGCCTGAAGGTGGACTTGCCGGATCAGGCCCATAAAGTGCCAATAGAGCAGGATTAAATTGCTAGAAGTATTCCTAACTAGATTTATTTGAGAGTGCAAGCAACCAGAAGATACTATCATACGGCAAATCATCTTTACATCTTTTTCTCATTGATGCTGAACTATGGGGCTTCTTAGCTATCCAACTGCCAGACTAAAACCAGGGTTTTAGTAAGAGCAAACTTCTGAAACTCAACCTGATGACTTACGCTGATGCATCAAAGAAGATGTCTGTAAAGATTAGTGGGTATAACAACAGCTTTTCCTACACCTGAGGATCTTTTCGACACTTACACCAGACAGCTTTATTAATAAGGCATTGTGTTGGGTCTCAATGGCTCTGGATTCAGGTCGTGGCTTTTCCATAGTTTCCTTTGTAATCCTGGGCAGCTGGTTTAAAAAGCCATCTTTGTAACTACTGAGTGGGTCTGAATACCATACATTCTCCCCTGCAGGGAACGTATTCACTGCTATTTCATTTTCAGAAACATTTGAAAGTCCAGGTTCCTTAGCAATTTCAATCATCTCACTCTTCACCTTGCAGAGTTTCAGTCGTCTCACCTGACGATTTGTATTTCTTGATTTGTTCAATTATTATCATATTATTATTACTTTAGATCCTGGGGCAGCAGCTCTGTACCTCCCAAATGGCTTTGTCCATGCACACAGACTTGGTCACTATGTCTTTAGGTATGAACACTGCTGTAAATACCTATGCTTGGGTCACAAAATCAAGAGCATTTGACACGTCCCCTGACTAACTGATGCTTTCTTGGGCACTCTGCATGAAGATCACTGAAACAGTCCAGTGGATGAAGACTACAAGTGTTTGGCCATTTCAGTACTTATCTGATAGATCCACTTCCAGATGAGGGTTCCCAACTTCTCAGATAAGACCAAAATAAGGATCTTCAACTTCTCTGTTCACTTGAAAAACTTTTTTCTGTCTGGGCATGATAGAGCTTTATTAACCGATCATGTTAAACATGCCACGTTGTTGGCACTGGAATAACACCTCTAAGACAGCTCTGCTCTTCTTCTGCTTTCCATGAAAGCCCACCTTCAATTTCAAGGCACACTGTAAGGTCTACATCATGCTTTCCTAAGGAAAAGGAGTTTCTCTGGTGGACTATGATACTGGTTAATGTACATGCTACCAAAGACACAGACTGTTTTCATACCAGGAAAATAATCTGAATAGACTAATAATTAATATTTTACAGGACAAAATGGATATCCACTGGTGCTTTGAATGTTATTTGTTTGCATGGCTTACTCTGCAGCAGCAGCGGTCAGAGTAGCAGCTATTCACCAGAGGAGAGAGAAGGCTCGTGCTGCAGTGCAGCTCCACATTTCTTGTTGTAAGATGACATTTCTCATGCAGGATCTTTCCCTACAAGATGGCATCTTGAGCTAGATCTTTCCTCACCATGGCGCAAGGTGGAAAAGATCTGCTTTTCCTCCTTCCCCTAACCCCTCTTCCTGCAATTCTTCTAGAGTCTGGAGGCCAGGGTGGTCTCTCACAGAGGCACCGAGGAAGAAACTGTTCATTCTTGGCAAGAGCTCTAACCATTAGGAAAAGCTTTAAAAATAGGGAAGCATCCTTACTTGTGGCCGTGTCTGAGGTGCCTACTCTCACAGGCAAACTTGGTGCTCTGAATCCCAAGGGGCCAGAAACGTCATGCCTGAAGATTAAGAATCAACCACATGAAGCTAGCGCAGAGTTCAACATCCCAGGAACAGTGTTTCACTAGCCAGCTTCCTCACTGCTGCCTGCACAATCAAAGAGGTATCGGCAAAAAGACAGGAATGGATGGTGACTGTCTGCCTTGCGGAGAACAACTCAGTGGACCTGCAGCTGGGTACCTGCTCAGGGAAGGAAGCTTCCCTCCCTACGACACCCACCACTCGGGAGATGAACCCCTGGCTAAGAGGTGTTCTGGAAAGGGCCCAGCCCGTGCCCCTTGTTGCTGTGGGGAACACAGGAGCTGGGTGGGCAGAGACCCCGCGGGCGCTGGGCAAAGCGCAGAGCGACCGTGCGTGGAGCACGCACAACTGCTCCAGCTCCTTAGGGGGCAAACCCCAGCTTTCCTTCCCTAGCTGTTAAATTGGCTCACACATTTGCTAAGAGGATTTCAAGGCTCTCTACGACGGCAGGGAAGCACTTCACACACATATGGCCCAAGGTCCCAACTAGCTCACCCCCAACAGCTCCCTGCTCAGCTCACCGGTGCTACGGCTCCTCCAACACAAGGTGCCTGCTGTTTCTCCATCACCAAGCAGGAAGGATAGGTGCATAGTTCAGCAAAGCACCCGTACCTCAGGTATTACAATACCCAGGAGGTCTAAACCTTGCCTCCTGCTTTATCAGCCTCTGGTATCAACTTGTAGAAAATCCCACTTCTGCGCATTGTAGCAAGTTTTTGGTTTGTGTTCTCCTGTTCTGCTCGGTACTTGGCTTGTACTCGGTACTTGGCTGAGAGAAGGGTATGTTGGGACCTGTACAGGAACCTAAAGTGAAAGTAAAGCCTGGATGTGCAGGTGATGGGACAGGGACTTCACAGAACTTCAGTGCACAAACAGCAGTCCCTTGACTTTTTTTTTTTTTTAGCACAGGACTGAACCAATGACAAACTCTGAAGCCTGCTCTAGCCCCTGGTTAGTACAGTCTACAGAGGCAGGAGAAAGCCCAAACTTCTGCTCGTCAAAGCCCAGAGGGCTTTGCTGTGAATATGGCCTCATGTATCATCTACCAGACAGCTGATTGTTTTCCATGGCGTCATCTGCTTCTGTAAAGAAATGTAGGTGTCACATTTATCAGCAGCGTTTGGATTGCGGGCGACAAAAACCACTGAACTACCACTACTTGGGTATTTAAAACGAGAAGTAGTTTCAAGAAAAAAGAAAAGATGACCTTCTGCCACGGGATCACGAGACTATGCGTCAGAGCGGTGAATTTTCAGGCTAGTCTATTCAAGTATTAAACTTTTTTGGTAAAGCACTTGAATTATTTGTAACAAGACATGATAAATTAATCCAGTACACGGCTGCTTCTGAGCAAAAACAGGCATTAAAAACGAGCCATATATCCTATTAACTAGCATATCTCCCTGTTTAGTAAGGAAATGTCATCACATTTGTTACAAAGGCAAACAGCAACATACCAAAACAGGATCCCATTTTTCTAAATAAATAAATCAATGATGTGTCAAAAATTAACAGATGAGTTAATATACCCGATGTTATCAAAACCAGATGGTGCTTCGTAATATTCATCCTGTTCAGTCAAACCCTGAATATATTCTGGACCATCAGTATATAAAATAGGATGCTGCTATTTGTGATGGCAAACAAAAGCAATCATGCCTGCCAAGCACATACTATAACAGGCAGCATTTCAGCTCTGCTAGACAGAAAGTAATTAGAATGCTTTTAATGTCCAAAAGAATGATGCTGATAGGCTGCCACAGATGTGTAGATTTATGAATATTTATATGGTGGTTTATAGCTGACACTTTTATCAGTTGAAGAAGATAAAATATCTGCCTGACTCAAAAGCTTGACAGTCAGGTTAATAAAATCTCATTAAAGAGAATGACCTATGCAATTATATAGGATTTATTGTAATTCATTTTTGATTGTACTCTGCTTAAAGATGCAATTTCCCATTTCCTGATGCCAAATTTAGGTTGCATATCAAGATCTACGTGGTTTTTAACTCCGAGCCATCACTAGAAGAAAGATATGCGTTCAGCATCTCGGTATCTTACACCTTTAAAGAAAAATAATGAAACAATCTGATCTCCTGTTCCTCGCTGCGTCTTCGGAAAACGGTGCAGGCAAGCAGCCGATCTGTTTTCTTTCTGTTAAAACCACCACCTCTCTAACAGCAGCCTCTCCATCACCACCAGCTCCCTCCGGCAGCCAGCCCCAGCCCGGGGCCCTCCCCGGCCGTGACCGCGGCGGAGCGGCCGCTCCGGGGCTCCCCCCGCCCCGCGCCCCGCAGACGGCGGCCGCGCTCCCGCAGGTGCGAACCG
>VZSC01011766.1:22582-60178 GCA_013398225.1 Steatornis caripensis | reverse complement strand
ACCCCCCCTCCCGCGCCGTTTTTTGCAAACTGCTTAAATGAGGCGGTCCGTGGGGCGAAGCCTCGTGCCTCTCCCCCCGCCTCCCTCTCCCCTCCGCCTCCTGCCCAGACCCTTTCAGGGACAGTTAAGAAATGATGAAACGCTGGTGAGAGACAGGAAGAGAATGAAATGCCATCGAGAGACGTTTCTGAGAAATAGTGGAAATCTGGGTGAGATGGGAGACAGCTGAAACTGAATGATATGTTGAAGAAAAATAAACGATAACAAACTGCTCCCTCGCTCTCCCCATTCTTTTCTGCGAGGCAATTTTATATTTTGCATTAACATTTCCCTTCTTCTGTCCCACTTCTCTCTTGCTTCTGCTGCTATAATTTATCAGGATTACAATAAGCCCTCTGGCTTTTGGAAGTAAAATTACAGAGCACCTTAGTTATATTTAAGCGGTGGCGGTGGGAAATCATTCCTCTGTCATCACGTGGAGTTTTGGCTACTTATTGTGGTCATCGCTCTCCCATTTCAGCTTTATTTATTTAGTCAGGAGTCAGGCTCGCTGGAAATGAAAAGCGACCCTTCTCTACTGATGTAATTAACTCCTGCCGTCTTCGGCCCCTCTCCTGCAGAAAAGTCGAGCTAACTTCTACAAGCTGGGCATTCCTTTCACGCAGGGCGTACAAGGAGCTGGGCTGTCTCTGATTTTGATTTTTTTGACGCGTAGAATAAATCGATTCCTTGTAGCAGCCAAAAGCCTCTAAGTAAAGGCTGGTGTAATAGAAATCACTATNCCGCCGCCGCGGCTCGTCTCTCTGGCACGGCGGAGCCCCGGCGCGGCGGGGCGCCGGCCTGATTGACAGGCGGCCGCGCCAATGCCTGGAGGGAGACGGGCGGCGACCGGCAAGTGTTTAGGGTAATCTCTGCTAATGGCAGCGGGGCGAGGAGGCGGGCCCNCTCTCCCCCCGCCTCCCTCTCCCCTCCGCCTCCTGCCCAGACCCTTTCAGGGACAGTTAAGAAATGATGAAACGCTGGTGAGAGACAGGAAGAGAATGAAATGCCATCGAGAGACGTTTCTGAGAAATAGTGGAAATCTGGGTGAGATGGGAGACAGCTGAAACTGAATGATATGTTGAAGAAAAATAAACGATAACAAACTGCTCCCTCGCTCTCCCCATTCTTTTCTGCGAGGCAATTTTATATTTTGCATTAACATTTCCCTTCTTCTGTCCCACTTCTCTCTTGCTTCTGCTGCTATAATTTATCAGGATTACAATAAGCCCTCTGGCTTTTGGAAGTAAAATTACAGAGCACCTTAGTTATATTTAAGCGGTGGCGGTGGGAAATCATTCCTCTGTCATCACGTGGAGTTTTGGCTACTTATTGTGGTCATCGCTCTCCCATTTCAGCTTTATTTATTTAGTCAGGAGTCAGGCTCGCTGGAAATGAAAAGCGACCCTTCTCTACTGATGTAATTAACTCCTGCCGTCTTCGGCCCCTCTCCTGCAGAAAAGTCGAGCTAACTTCTACAAGCTGGGCATTCCTTTCACGCAGGGCGTACAAGGAGCTGGGCTGTCTCTGATTTTGATTTTTTTGACGCGTAGAATAAATCGATTCCTTGTAGCAGCCAAAAGCCTCTAAGTAAAGGCTGGTGTAATAGAAATCACTATTTTACTTAAGCAAAATCAATCATAAGTCTTTTTTTGGTTTCTGACTGACTATTTGATCGCCTGTGCTCTAAAAAACATGTTGTACCATGATGCAAAAGAGAGACTGGAAACACGTGTGAGACAAACTCTGCTTCGTCTCTGAAATGCAATGTCCCATCTCATTGCCCCCTGCTGCAGCCGAGGCCAGCAGCTGTCTGAGGTCAGTACGGTAGTAAAATTGTATAAAGTTAGTATTAGGCTCTGAGTTGTTAATACAAATAAACAGCCAAAAATTACCTGCTTAGGTGTCAACCACATTCCTAGGAGCTTACTGCTCTTTGGTGTTGATGCCTACCCCTCTGCTCCCGGTGGAGGAAGCAACCCTTGCCTACCACGAGCCTCATACAGAGAAAACCGGGGTCGGCATGTCACGTCCTCCAAGCTGCCTCCTTTATCCGGGGTCCCTGCAGATCATCAGGCAGACGCTGGGTCTCTAAGGACATGAAGAGAGAAGCAGGTTTGGGGTTAAGGGGGTCCGAAGCCACTGAAATGAGGCAGGGACCTCAGCCAGGAGGAAAATGGAATACATGCTTTGTGCACTCAATTTCCTACTGCTGAAGTTTCTGACAGTGCCCATCACCGGACCGCCAAAATGCCCCTTCTGTTGTCTTTGCGAAGGCTTGGCTTTTCCTCTGCTCTCAGCGATTCTTCCGGGTATTATGTAGACCAAAAAAATGTGTTTGGGTTTTTTCCCCCCACTTTCCTTTTATGACTCTTGCCCTGTGTTTCAGATGAGGGACTCTGGTGCTGTGGCCCAAAGGCTGTGCGTTGTGCCTAACCGGGGGGGCTCCTGCAGCCCCGTCCTGCGCAGCGAGCTTGTTCAACTCCGGCGGTCCCTCCCACCTTTGCCTTTGTGGGATGCCCCTTTTTAGGGGAACACCATTTTACTCGTAAGCTCTGTACAGGTATGCAGTCACTCTTGCATGAGGACTAACGTGGCTTTGCAGTTCAGGAGCATGGCCCTAGACTGGCAAAGAGGCAGGCTGGGTGAAGCGACGGTCACGAAATATGGGGAGATGCTGCTGTACCTGCTGCGAGCGGTTGTGGGCTGCCCCCTACCACGGCCGCTCCCTGCGGCACATCCTACAGCACCCGAGTGGTCTCGTGGGTAACAGCATGTAGTCATGAAATTATTATTAACCAAACATTTATCTTTGAATTACAGTCCTATTTTGGCTGCACACCGGATTAGAACAGTTAACACATAGCTGTTGCCTTGATCAAGTGCAAAAAAAAAAAAAAAAGCACCTTAGCTGATACCAGCAGCTCATTTCAAGAAAGCCAAACACCTTAATTTTCCTTAGACTGTGTCACCATTTGGGATTTGACCCTGAAGCGAAGGTTTTGTCTTTCCCTACCTGTTTACTGATGCAAGTTTCCACCGTTTTACTGACGCTAAGGGCTGGAGATCTGTAACGGGATTATTTCAGAGCGCTCTGAGCGGAAAAAGGATGGGCAGTAACTGACCCTCAGAAAAAAACCTAATCAAAACAAAGACAAAGGGCACAACGAAAAATAAGAAACCCAACATTGCTGCAGTGTATACTCCTCTGCTCCAAGAAATCACCGCAAAGAGAATATTTGTCAGTATATAGAAAAATACCCAATCTAGACACAGGCTATCAATCACTGAACATGCCTGTGTTGAAGGTACCGTGAGGTACTCAAAGAATAAAAGTGTGATTCATCTCTATCTTTCGAGCAGGGGCTAAATCTTGCTCCACTTATTCATGGGAGCAGCGCTCCTGTGATAACTAAAGCATGCAGGATTCGGCCATGAACTGCCAATATTGCTCTGCACATTTGGAGTGCATGATGAGAGCTAAGATTGGCAACTCTCCCCTGTAATCTAAACCACTCTGCAAGCAGGCTAGCCATAATTTGCTGCCCTAAACATTTAACCCCAGCTAGTTAATTTAAGCTTAGCTCAGTTGCTCATGTTTATGGATAAAGAAACAAAAGGGAGAGCATCAAAAGGAAAAGATGACTGTGGAATTCAATATTTCAGCAGCTGTTGATAGGTAAATGTTATTGAAGTGTGGCATTCAAAACCAAAGGCCTGCATTTATGATAATGAGCCTAACAAGGAAATGAGATTGACACAGCAATTCTCTGTTTTTGTTGTCCCCTGAGGTTAGAGATTATGCAGCGCATGGTGCTGTTTTTAGCCTCTTTGGTGATTCCAACTGTGAGAGACAACGCTGCGCATATTTGTCAAGGTTGCACTTTAATCAGGTGACTCAGGAGCTTTTTGAGGGAGAACATGAACTGCTGGTCTCACTTAAACCTTAATCCACATCCTGTGTCAGAGATCCGTCAGCCAAGCGGCACGCCTTTTGGTCCCCGCTTTTCCCTTCGCTTACTCAGTGCTCTGTGAAAATGCTTTGAAATAATTGAAATGTATCTATCACGATTACATTGTATTTTGAGAATTACTGGAATGTTTCTCGGTGACATTAATTGGTTTTAAAATATTTTTGTCTTTCTAATTAGTGCAAGATTGATGAGCAGTGGAAAGGGCATTTATACACAGGCAGACACATATTTCCATGCTACATTTGTGTCTTAATAAAATGGTAGCTAACGGGATTCTTGTGCCGGTAAACACTCGCAAGAAGGAAAATAGCCTATAACTTTAGGAGGAGGAAATAGCCTATGTTTTAAATGAGATCACTTTGTGTAAAACAACAAAAAAAAAGAACCGGTCTCCCTGAGGGCTGGAAAATGGATAAATGAATTATTTAAATATAGTTAAAGGACACACAGGAAAAGTAATGGCTTTGATACCCAATGTAGGGAAAATTATTAATATTTTAAGGAATTGATTGTGGACACATGGAAAAGCTCGTTTTAATTAAAGATAGCTTACATAAAGCTGTTTTAAGAAGGGAAAAATAGTATAGGGTACTTGTTGCTGAGAACTTTTAGAAATACATCATGGACAAAACAGACAACATGACGTATTCCAAACTTTCGTATGCCCCAAAAAAGCTTCACTCTCTGTATTGGAATGATTTTGAACAGCTTCACCTCTCTGGAACATTACCTCTTATCCCAGCCCTTGCCCAAACTTGGTGCTCTCGTCTTGCCCAGCACCACGTAACATAGAGCTGCTCTATGATGTTTAATTGCTCTTTGCAACGTTTAGATGTCATCTTGCGGCGCTTAGCATTTTGAGAACAGCACCTAGACAGGTCAGCTGGCTGCATGCTGAAAGGGAGGGCTGATGCTCCACAGGTTGGGATCCACCTGCTTTGCCAAACCCGTGCGGCTCTCACCGTTTCTGCTATTTCTCGCCCTTCGTATACTTTCCAACCCTGGTTATCCGGGCTTGCGAAAAGGTGGTCTTTACAGAGCAGAAGTCACAGTGAGCTGGAACTCTAACAGAGTAGAGAATCTTGGTTTCCCCAAGTAGAGAAGTTACTGATGTTTTGCATAGGAGTGTCACGTTTGAGCCCAGGACCTACACATCTTGGCTGCTGTTCAGAAATACTGTCAAATATTGTCAAGCAAGCTGTGCACATCAGTTGCAGTTAAAACACAGATGGGATGGACAGAGCAAAACAGCTGGAAGCAGAATCTTCCTTAAACTCATCTAGATGGGGAACCTGACCGTGGTTCAAACACAACAGGATATTTGTGATCATCAGCCGTGCGATGTCTACCAAGCAGTGAGATAGGCTTAATTTCCTGAAAAACACAGGCCTGACAGATGCCTGAAGATACCACCAGTGCTGGAAGCATGGGAATGACACGTGATTCTTTGCTGAAGATAGGCTTCAACGCAGGTTAGATGCCTTTCCTGGCTTTAAAGAGGGCCCATTAGGAATTGAAGAGTGTAAAATCTCCCCTGCGTTTGCCTTTATCACTGTTCCATTCTCAGGCAGCCCCTAAACCTTACATGAAACCATGACAACTTAACAGCTCATTCTTAAATGCAGAGTTCAACCACTTCAAGCAGATGAAATGAAGGACTTCGTCTACATTAATAATCTTGTAGAAGTAACACCAGTAATCCTATGGGAAACCCCAAAAAGCTGTCCTCGGAGGCAAAATCATTACTTACAGCCCAGAAAAGAGGAAAGCAGTGGGCAAAACCTGGAGTCTCCTGAGACCTCGACTGCACATCGGGTGGTGCAGCACAAAATGGCTCAGTCGGGAGAGGTGCTAAAATCTTTGGAACACAAACTGAACTGAATGCTGCATTAAAAGAAACGGGAAAAAAAAAGACAGCAGTATGTAAAGGCAGAATTGTGTGGGAGCAGGGCTGGGAGACTGCTGTGGTTTCAAGAGAGAAGAAATTCCATCATCCTGCAGGTCTTTGTGCCTGGGAACATGTCCATCACAAGCTGCATCTGCTTAGAAAAAAAATAAATAGGCGAAAATGTGTTTGCCCAGTGGTAAATGTACAGACGTTGCATTTGCGGAGGCTGAAATTCACCTGATGCACCACCCATCCCTGCCCCTCCACGCACAGATGAGTTGTACCCAAAAGACGGCCAGAGGTGATCTCAGAACTGTAAGTGACATTCTGTAAAAAATGTATGCTTTTACTTGCATTTAAGCAAAGGATCTGAAAAAACAACAACAAAAAAGATGAGATGTGTGTGGTTGTCTCAGATAATAATGCGATAATACCCCGAGCATCTATCATCAACTTTACTTTTGTGATTACTGTATCACGAGGATCTCTTTATGTCCTGGCCATTATTCAGAATGCTTGTTACTCCATTCTTGTTTCTTTGCTATGTGACAATGGGTTTACATCTTAAAACAGGAGAGGCTTGCCCACCAATATCAACAGAGAGGTGAAAATTAACTTTAGCTGATGTTCTATCCCTGAAACTTTTAATTTATAATTGAGGAAATCTCATATCTTCTACCATCCTTGCAAATATCTACTGGTTTGGATGCTGATTCTGCCATCCTTAGAATAAAGGAGATCAGAATTTAGGTCATTTACATTATTTTAATCTGGACTAACATTTAAAAACTCATGAAAATCTTCTTCCCAGCTGGTAGGAAAGTGGCTCTTCAAGGAAGACTACTTCTTACTCTCCCTCCACAAACATCCATTCACTTATGTAGGATTAAGCTTGTTAAGAAAAAAAGATTTTTGGGGTTTTGGGGGGGATTTTTTTTTTGCCTCTGTAATTCTCCAACGCCTTTTATTTTTTAATGCTATGGTTATTGTAACCTTCTTTTGCCGGGATAAAAATCCTTTCTGATCCAGCTCTATTAATGATGGAGGAAACCATCTTTTCCAAAGAAAGGGCATTTAAAGGACGTTATCAGCTTCCCTAATTATTGTTTTCAGACCATGTATAGGTGTGAAAGCAAGAGGCTGTGGCTCCTGGAAGACCCAAGTACCCAGAAAGATAGCTGTCTGGGTTTGAAAGAAAACACATTGCCCAAATACATCTGGCCAAAGCATGAGCATAGACATAGCCTTTCTTTCTTCACACTGTCTTGCAGACACACACGCATCCGGAAAAGTGGAAAACTAAATATTAAAATCTGACACTCGCACAGTTAAGATTTTACATGTTCACTTATATAGGCATCTGATTAAAAATGCAAATGAGGCTGGCTTCGCTGAAGTGCTGACCTGAGATCAAGCTTTGTGAAGACAGGCTATTTCCACTTTCCTCAACAGAAAGAAAAAAAAAAAGAGTCGGGAGTTTTTGTTCACCTGGATGAAACAAAAGGATGTGTAAGAACTACTTATAAATATGTATGAATAAATATTTAATTATATATATGCTGAATGGTTTAACTGATGTTCAGCAAATACATAATTTGTTAATTTTGCCTGCTTTCCCTGAATAATTTATTCATCAGATCAGCTTTTTTAATATTCACTAGACGATCAGCTGATCAAATCCTGTTAGCTGAATATGTTATTTGATTTTTTTTGCCCTTTTAAAAAATCACTTAGTCTATTGGAAGAACATTGCTGTGATTTATTAGTGGTATATTCCATCTAGTCCATGGTGACATTCTTCAAGAGTAACCTCTGAAGACAGTAGATTTCTTGCTCCTGTCATATGATATTAACCTTTTGTAATCCTGACACATGTTAGATGTCTTTGACCAGGGAAATAAAACCCCATGTCCAACAGCATCCTTTTGTGTCACACATTCGTGACAACACATGTATGATGCGTTTTATTTTTCATTTGATGACTGGATATTGAATTATTTAGATTAGCTACATCAATCAATCCTATATTCTGGTTCATCCAAGTGTCTTCCCTGCAGTTTGTTCAGTAGCATGTCTCTGCAAAGGATCTCTTCTAACCCCTGAAATTGCCATGCAGCTTCAGAGATACCCTGACATTACAGTGCAGAACGAGATGCAGAAAGGACAGTGTCTAATCCTTTACAAGTCAGCCTTGAAGTCAATCATCTTATAGCCCTTTGTAGCTAGAAAAGGACTTCTTACACTCATCACTTGAAAAGGGAGATTCTTAGCTTTCGATTGTACTGTCTTCATATCCAGGGAGGTCTGCAGAGATCAGGAAGTAAAGCCATGGTATCATTATGTTTGGAAAACTATTTTATGTTTTTATAGTATTCTTTTACATTTTCATAGTTTTTAAAGCTTCTGAGGACATACTTTTTCTCTTAAGTTACTGAAGCCTAAATATTTGAATGAGGCTAGCTTTGTAAGAAGGCCGTTGTATAAGGCAGCATCAATTCAATTAAAAAAAAAATGTTCTCAAGGCAATTCTCTGTAACGCTGCTCTGTAAGACTTATGGTACATAGAGAATAAATGACAGGACAGCAAAACCCGAAATCTTAGAGAGCACCACTCTGAAATGACCCGAGTAACTCTGTGGCAGTGCCAGTCAAGACTAGTGCTGACATCTAGTACTCGGATGAGTGTGCCACAATCAGTGTGTGCTACAGCCTAATGTATTCCATATTTCAATATGCATGCATATGTAATAGGCTATATAATATTCCATACAAAAATTACATTAAGAAAATGTTAAAGTTGCCTAATTCGGCATTTAAAAGTCAGGAAATAAAATTAAGGTTGTACATGCAACATTAACTCTGTTCCCTAGTGCATTTGCCTATGATACAGTCTAATTACATGATCAAATATTATTTCTCAGATTATACAGTATAATATCTACATTTTTGTCATCTTGCAAAGTGTGAGGTGAATTAGACGGGACCCAGCTACATTTCTATAAACCTCCATAAGAAAAGACTCCAAATAAATGTGGACTCGTCAGTTTGAAGAAGGGGTAACTGAAAGGGGTTATAACAAAGGGTTACAGAACCATGAGTGTTGCGAAAAAAGAGAATAAAGAATGATATTCGCTATTCCTTCCACTGTAACAGCTGGAGACATTCACTCAAGCAAGTTTCAAACAAGCTTATTTTACGTGCCACACGCATGAACTCACCACCGTAGAGTGTTGAGAAGGTCCAAAGTATAGTGCATCCAAAAGACAGCAGATAAGTGTGCAGAGGATAGAGCCATCGCTGACTATTACATGTGAGATATGGGTACAATGCCCATGCCAAGAAGTCACAAAATTATTGGTGGCTAGGAGTTGGGAGGATCTACCTGGAAGGGCTCATTTAATTTTTCTGCTATTCTTTCTCCAAACCACCTCTGCTAACCAAGGTTTCAAAAGAGTAGCAGTTACTAGTGTTTCCATACAAAGTAATGATGACGATGATGATGACGATGACGATGTCTACGACAATGACAGTAACACCCTGCGTTTGGGATCCCTGCCACAGGGAAAGGAGAGGTGAGTGGGACCCCTTGGTCTTGGGAAGATGTAGCCCCTGTTTACCAGCTGAGAACCCCATCCTCTGAAACACTCCTTACTGGAGACCTTTCTGTGCACATAAACAACCCAGTGATACCAACCTAAAAACTTTGCAGGACTGTCCCTGTGAGACTCCATTCCTGCACACTGCTCCACCCTCAAGCAGGATCTTGCCTTAGATCTGTAGACCTGGATTTTTTAAGCACTGAATGGAGGACAACTGGATCCTTCTTCATACTTCCCTGCAGTTTGAGGCACACGCACCTGTGCCTCTGTGGCTTCTCTCCCTGACTAAGGTATCAGAGGTGTTGATTATGAGATTGTTGCAGTCTACTGCTGGCTGGCGTTGGGTGCCCTCGGTGGGCCAGCCCGTGATGGTGAGCACCCCTGGGAGATCTGGACCAAAGGTACCCAAAGGGTCATAGGAGATGACACATTCTCCAGCTGCAGGCCCTGTTCCCACATGAAGTGGGAAACCTGAGCGGAGCTGTTTTCCTATCACATGGGAGTGTATGTCAGAAAAAAAGCAGGTGGAGATGACAGCCATGTGATAGACCATATTCACAATAAATTCCATTTACCTTGCATATATTATCTCCCTGCTTCACCTGCACTGTGACTGCTAATTCATTTCTACCAAGAGTCTTTTTCTTATGCTAATGAAGTTCTTTAAACAATTGTTGCTAAAAACCCACTGAGTTGCTAGAGAAATGGTCCTTTCTTTTCCCAAAATGCAGAACAGTCCTTCCTTCACTCCCTGACAGGCCTGAAATGACAGTGTTGTTCCACTGGCACTTTTAAGGTCTGTTATTTCACTCTTTGTTGGGTCTAGAAGTCAGCATTTTACATAGTTAAAAATCAAGAGATATTAGTTTGGGGAACTAGATTTTGGGGAAGTCTTGACAGATAGCAAGGTATTATGTGTAATTAACACACAAAAAAATCTACAATTAGAAGATTATGCATATACAAAGGTTATTTTTGTGAAATAAATGATATTTTAGAAAACATACGAGTGATGATTTTTACTCCCTCTGAAGTCTGAGGTTCTTCATGCCTTTGCAGATAGAGCAATATAAACACAGTGTCAATATTCATTTTAGAAGACCTGAATTCTTGATTTTGTATCCTGTAAAATGTCTGTAACCATCTGTAATGCTGATCTGTCTGTAACATCTCAAGATTACATCTGGGTGAGGAACCAAATAAAAAAGCCGGTCTGTCTTTATTGAGGGAGGAGTTAATTTTCTGTACGTGCAGAAAAACAAGCTTGGTGCTTACATCTGCCATGCTACAGTGGTTCATACAACAGGATTTTCAAGCAGGGAGGGGAANGGAACCAAATAAAAAAGCCGGTCTGTCTTTATTGAGGGAGGAGTTAATTTTCTGTACGTGCAGAAAAACAAGCTTGGTGCTTACATCTGCCATGCTACAGTGGTTCATACAATAGGATTTTCAAGCAGGGAGGGGAAAAGTAAATGTGAGAGGAATTACAATCTGTGGTAAAAGACACAAACTAAAAGTGCTGACTGTATGCAGCTGTCCCATTACTTACCTGTATGGTAAGAAAGAGGTCGTTAGTAATTTGGGGGGGTTTCATTCCCTTTTGTTCTACCATTTAGGTGGGGTATAAAATACAAACATTGTAGAAACACTTTGCACCGAGCAAATCACCGCACAACGCCTCTGGCACTGGGGAATGTAACTCTGCATCCCATTGCACATCTTTAATGTGGAGACCGTAAACAACTCTTTTGTCTCTCTGTTTTATTTTTCAACAGTATTTCTTTTCTTTCCCATTTTGGAGACTAACCATTTTGGCAATGGATAGACAAGAGGCAGCCAATCTTTTCATCTTTGTGAGAGACCCAGCTACCAGCAGCTAGGTGTCCCTGGAGAGCCTGGCAGCCTTGGTCTGCTCCCAGTCCAGACTTGGGGACCTATGTGAGGTCTCTGTGGACTCATCCCATCTTCCCATACAGCAGAATTTCCTTCCAAAATAAGGACCCTGGAGCTGTTCAACCAGCCAGCTCTGCTGGCTGATATTCCTTCCAGGGCTGGATCTGTGGAGGACAGCTGCCCTGGAGGGCGGACATGGTTGGAAGCAGCTCTCTGTCTCTGAAGACGTGTCCCCGGTGCCTGTTCCCTACTCTGTGCCGTTACAGTTGTGCCTGGCCATGTGCAGGATTTGGCACCTGCCTTGCAGGTGACAACATCACTGGAACGCAGCATGAAGACTTTTGGGCTACAATAGTTACTGCAACAGTGATGTCCACAGGTGGGGCAGGTACAAAGGCAGCTTCAGAAGGAAGCCTTCATAGCTGTGTAACTTCCCAGCACATTTTGAAATATCTACAAGCCAGAACCAACAGTATGATGGGACAAAGTAGTTTCTTTTGAAGCTGCTGGTGAAAGACAGGGTACAGGCAATATGATCAAACCTTGTCCATGCCCTGACACAAATAGATGAGCTGTGTTTTGAACCTTCTTCTTACTGAACTTGCAGCTTTTGGGAAAGACAAATCCGCTTTTAGGTCAGCTAGACCTAAGAAAATAAAAAATCTCATGTCCAGCATGGACAGGTTTCACACGCGGCCGTCTGTGTTTGAGGCAGGTGGTGCTCTTTGCAGATGGAATCGTGCTTTGCACTGGCCATGCACGAGCACTGTTTGTACGGTCTGTGTGTGGTTAGTTGCTGTGCTATAAATTCAGTTCTAACTTGGTACTAGTTAAATTCCCTATTTAGACCAAACCAGTCCTAATTACCGAACGTAAAGCAACAAGTTGAACGTACACATATTTACATTCCGCTTCTTCCGCCTCTTCCTTCTTACATTTGCTCTCCTGTTTGTTTTTCTTTTGTTTTGTGATACTTTATTTACTGGTTCACCTCTCCAGGCAAACAGTCTGGGGTAGCAAAATTTGTGCGGGAAGGCAGCATCAAAGATTTTGGACTCTGACTTCCATCCTTTAACAAATCACACTGGCCATTTTAAGATCTATCTCGGCTCTCTGGTCCCACCACCACAGTTTTTGTGCTTGTAGCCTATTACAGGCATAATATGGGAAGAACATAGTACCACAATGTAGGTGTGCAGTTCACAGTCTGAGGCTGCAAGCTGGTTGTCCACAAAACCACAGAAAAGAGGCGATGTTCAAATGCCTGAGACCTCACAGTCTTGTACCTGCAGGAGAGAGCAACCAGAGACTGCTTCTTTTGAATATCAGGAAAAAAAAAAAGATATTTAAAGAGGCAGGAACTTATGGACTCATTTGTTCAGACTTATAGAAGCCATTAAATGTTTGCAAAACAGTTTTTCTTTGTAACATTACACTTAATGGGAAGAAATTAGCTGAAAGATATGATTGCAAGAGTGGTAACAGCAGGATTCTGTATGAGCTTCGAGTTTACAGAGTGTGTTTTCTGCTCTCCCATAAAGAAAAGAGCTCTTAATGTATAACTTCTGTGGCATTGTAAGCGAATAAAAGATGGCATAATTCTTTGCCCTTAAAATTGACTGAAGTTAGATGATGCACAGACACAGAGGAGATGATAGAACTCTGAATTATTGCATTCTTCAGGGCTGGCATAGTTCTTGCAGGCTAGGACTTTTTTAGTCAAGAGGATGAACCTGGTTATAATAAATTATCAGAAGTTACATGGCCCAAACTCTGTGTTAAATGGGTCAAATGTTAGTATTGGCTGTGAGAAAATAAAAAGAAGCTGCGGAGAGAGCATTAATAAGACATTCACAGAAAGAACCAGATGAAGCTGATCCAAACTTTGATGGCAGCAGTGGGGTTGTGGGACAGTTGTCAAAACCAATACTCAGTAAGGCATTAAGACTTTATGTGAGAAGGCACACACCTCAGACCCTAGGTATTAAAGCTATTCCTGTCAGAACGTGCACTGACATCCAGCCACACACTGTAATGCAAATGAAATGGCTCTGATGCTTAGTACTTCTACGCTGCATTTCTAAATCTGCTGTGTTAAAGAGACTCCGGCTATTCCTAGTATCAAACCTCAGCCCTATTGCAACAAAGAAACTGCAGAGGACACACAATTTAAAAACCACTATGTGATCTTGTGTAATCATTGTATGTTGTGGGCTTATATATTGTTCAGCTCTTCCAAAACGTAAGGTTTAGAGGTTTGCCCAAGACCGCATAACAAAGCTGGCGGAGCAGGATACGATTTGGGATCAGCCACCTACCATATGGCAATCACTTCTCCATCCTATGCTGCTTCTTGATCATGCTAAGTTAGTCACAGCTCTAGCAACAGAAATAGGAGGAGTTGTTTATTATCCTCATGTAGTAATGATACCTCTGGCCACAGTGACAAGTAATTGAAACAATAGGGGTCTTAGAGATACTTAAAAGCAGAGGTCTTAAAATACACAGAAACTGGTGTAGGCAAATGGAATGTGTAACTAATAAATTGCCAGCTATCTGCAGTATAATATTACAGCCCAAATTCAGTCATTCCAGAGACTTCCACAGTGCCACTTGCTACTCTTCAGAGTGTAAATCTCCATGAAGCTGAGGCTAAAATAACAACAATAATAATAATTAGTTATTCACACATACATTTGCCTAAAGGAATTTCCACTTGTAAATGCCAGGCAGGTGAAGAGTAAATTTAACACTGAGGTGTGACAACAATCACATCCAATTAAGGACCTAGTGCTATGCAGTACTGAATATCTCTGGCCTAAAGCTGATGAGGAGTTAATCAAGTAAATAGCGATCGTTATAAATGTTGTTGACTTATTGTATCGTGTTGTGCTGGCCTGAAAATATGTTATGTCATACTGGCTACAGATTTAGAGATTAAAAACAAAACAAAGTGATTTCGCCACAGTTGTATTTGCCCTAAACAGATGTCGGGGAGCCGTTTATCATAAGCTCTCGAGAAGGAAGGATACAATCTTCAAAGTAAATCTTATGCCATCAGACCCACTGATGTGTATTTCTCTGTGTTCTTTATTAAATGAGATTGCGTTTGATATTTTTCATTTGCCTTTATGATCTATTAATAACACTTTACCTACCCACCACTCTGTATTTTCTGCATCATTTTATCCAGTGCTTTCACTTTTAAGATGGTCTTAGAATTTATAGTACTGTTTCATGTACTGTATGCGTTTTGGGCATATATTTTATGCAGCCGAGATATATCATACTTAACAGAAAGTTTTGCAAAACCATAGTCTCACATTGTAATGAGATACAGAGAGATTAAGGCTATTTTAGTACTTTGGCTACTGGATGGCAGATGAAGGGCAATATGATTAAATGCAAGATAAAACTGTGAGCTGAGTGATAAAACCAGGCAAGTACATGAAAGATTCTTCTGTCAGGGTTTTTCCTTAGTTGTCACGTAAATATTGCCTGAATGCACTACTACTGAAACTAAAGTTTGTAATTTTGCAGCTAGTAATTCTCCATTAGAGGTATTGTTTCATTTATCACTATGGGATTATCTTTGGGAGGCTAGGAAATGTGACAAAGCCATATAACAGTAATCTCCCTTAATGCGTGCGAACCTGACCGTGCTGCTTGTTTCTAGTAGCGTGTACCATTTGCCAGGGGTGAGATCTAGCAAGGTACCACCAGTGCTGCCAGCGTGGCTCGGCAGTATATACCATCAGTAGCTGNAATATGATTAAATGCAAGATAAAACTGTGAGCTGAGTGATAAAACCAGGCAAGTACATGAAAGATTCTTCTGTCAGGGTTTTTCCTTAGTTGTCACGTAAATATTGCCTGAATGCACTACTACTGAAACTAAAGTTTGTAATTTTGCAGCTAGTAATTCTCCATTAGAGGTATTGTTTCATTTATCACTATGGGATTATCTTTGGGAGGCTAGGAAATGTGACAAAGCCATATAACAGTAATCTCCCTTAATGCGTGCGAACCTGACCGTGCTGCTTGTTTCTAGTAGCGTGTACCATTTGCCAGGGGTGAGATCTAGCAAGGTACCACCAGTGCTGCCAGCGTGGCTCGGCAATATATACCATCAGTAGCTGGCTCCAACAAAGTGCTCAAAAGGAAAAAAAAAAAAAGAAAGAGAATCAGATCGCTAGGTTCTCTAGGTCTTCAGTGGGGAGAGGTACGTACATCTGATGGGTGGTTAATATGCAGCCTAGGGAAGCACCGAGAGTTAGCCAGTAGCATATGCTGAGCAGCAGGATCTACTCAAACATCCTTGCAGATTGTTTCTGCCATTGAGGTGTGGAAGAGCAGAGAAGGAATGGGTGTGACACTCCAGCAACCTCAGCTGACCTCTTTCGGGACCCCAGGTGATACCTGCTTTGGAGAGGTCCCGGCTTGCTCAGCCCTGGCTTGAGGATCTCTGTGCCGCACTGGGGAGCATGGCGGGCTTCGGTTTCCTCAGCTTCAGCCCCCAAGTTGCTGGGGAAATTACCCTGATTTTAAGGGTGTCAGTACGTAAAGAACGAGGATGTTAACAGTTGGAGTTACCTCTCTGGTAACAGCATTTGCACCAAGAAAAATAGGATCCCCCTTGCTGGCAATATTCCAGCTCCATTTTTATATCAAGCCACAGAAACCCCGTCTGATCCAGGTTTTTTGGGATGTGACTGGAGCACCTGAGCCTCACACTACCAGTGCACACTAGTTCTAGCACTGGACGAGGTTTGCAGAGGTTGCCGGTGCCTCTCGCGGAAAGGCTGCGTGGGCTGCCTGCCCACTGACGCAGCTTTGGAGGAAGACAGTGCTCACCATAAGCTACTTGAGCAAATTGTAGGCTCCGTGTAAGTTGCAAAAATTACTGGCCAAAGCTTTCAAACAATGAATACATTTGTTCTCAAGCTATTTATGAACACGGAAAAAAAAAAACCTCACAAAAAACAGTGATGGGTTGAATATGCTTTGTTTGCCTGGCATTAATGGATATCTGAAGGAGCTGGGTTGCATGACTCATTCAATCAAGCTGTAGAGATAATCAAAAGGAGTGAGAAATAATTCCAAAGAATGCCATTCTGCATTCTTCAAACATCCCAAACTCCCAGTGAATTCAGTACAGAAGGATTAAGGTGAGGTTTCCATCCTTGCAGGTCTCCCGTCTCCCTGGTACTTCCTGTGCAGCAGAACTGAGACTAAACCATCTCCCAGAGCTTACGTGGGAGCTGCACAATTGTCCCTTTCTGTATGACATTTGTCACATGCATTTCTAGTTCCTGGGATGTATCTAAGCAGCCTGCATGCGACCTGCTGCTGCCTGTCCCCTGCCACACTCTGCCCTTCCTGCCACCTGGGGATGGAGATCTGCTGTGCAGCCCCAAGTGTGTGGGTAATGAGCTATCTGGCTGCTCTTGCTGAAGTTCTGGGGTCCCTCATGGATATGTGACACCCAGGAGTAAAATGGAATTATCATTATAAAAAATCTGATCTTTTCATGTCTATAATTTGTTCTTGTGTTTGTGTGTTATTGCATTGCATTAAGCTCCCTCTAAAAATAAAAAGCTACAATTCATAATCAGAGACACAGAGAGAGAGAGAGAATAATGCTGGGAATCCCAGATTACTCAAAAGGAGAGGAAAGAACCAACACAAAATTGCTGCCTGAGATGATTAAAGACACTTCAAAATTTTATAGGGAACAGCCTGCAAAACTGCTACAGAAAATGGTGGGAGATAAGGCAGAAAAGGAGTTGGTTATCAGAGGGAGAAGTTGGGGTCTTTTTTGGAAAAAGTTCCTATATGAAAATATCCTCTCTAGTGTCCAAAAAAAAAAAAGGTGCCAAGAGCAGGGAACATATAGATGATCAGTGTCCCACGCTTCATTCAATGAGGCAATCAGGATAATTAGAAAGCATGGGAAAGATTGATTAATGGCCAAGACAGACATTGAGTTGACCTTTTCTTTATTACTACAGCAGTACATTTAAATAGTCTCCACTTAGTAGAGTTTAAAATAGAAAAGTGAGCTGTTATAGATACAGTAAATGTGTAACTAAGAACGCATGATCTAACACTCCTATTCTGTAGCTTGCTTCCCATCTTTAATCTCTGCACCATCTCATCTGAATATGAATTAGTTTAATTTCTTGAATCCATGCTCCAGCAGCAGTACTAGTTACTGTCTTAGAGACATAAATTTATTTAACGGTAGTAAAATAAATATAGTTTTACATGTTTTTAAATTGACAATACGAAGACCTAGGGGTCAGTGTTACTTTGTGAATTAGCATCAGTCGTGTTATTCAGGGAAGTAGGACCAGGGCAGTTGAAAGGCACTCATGCTGGGAGCCCCAGGCTCAGTGATGAACGAAGGAACTTGTCCAGCGCTTCTTGGTGGTACCTGCTGCTAGGAGAGCCTGGCATGTCCACAGTTGGGTAACCTGTGCTGCTGTTTCTTCATGGTGCTTTGGGACAACCGGTTAAGGGATCAGGAGCACAAGTGGTATTCTCCTCTATCCTTCTAGTTGCAGGGAATGATGAGGGAAGAAACAGGAAGAGCCAGCAGATCAATACCTGGCTCTGAGCCTGGTGTTACGGGCAGAATTTTGTTTTTTTTGATCATGGGTCGGTTTACATGATGCCAGGCCTTCTGGCAAAAGACAAAGTACAGCTATCTCAGTGGGGGAAAAGGATTTTGCACAGGAGTTAGCAGGGAACATTGAAAGAGATTTGAACTAGATTTGAAGGGGGAAAGGGGTAAAACTAAGCTCGCTAGACATAAGTCTGGGGGCAACACGCCAGTGTTTGTGGGACAGTGTGCTAGTGAGGTCCTTTGGTCTGCCATCGCAGTGGAGGTAGGGAATGGAGAGCCTTTGCGACAGCAAAGACGTAAGGGTTATTGATGTGTTAGAAACCACGGAAGTGCCTGAGAATGGTCACGTAGGAATTAGGGCTTCTCCTCCCCAAAAGGTCGTGGGAACAGTAGCCCAACTGAACTGCATCTACACCAACGAACGCAGCATGGGCAACAAACAGGAGGAGCTGGAAGCCATTGTGCAGCAGGAAAACTATGATGCCATCACGGAAACATGGTGGGATGACTCGCAGAACTGGAGTGCTGCAATGGATGGCTACAAACTCTTCAGAAGGGATATGCAAAGAAGCAGAGGCAGTGGGGTGTCCTTGTACTTTAGGGAGTGTTTTGATTGTCTAGAACTTAATGATGGTGGTGATAGAGTTGAGTGCTTATGGGNAAAGCTGAGGGATCGTGAGGGTCACTCGCTCTTCTTCTATGGCCAGCGTCCGAGGAGGACTCTGTCCGATTCTTCTGCCTTCGATCCCGATCCATGCATTCCTGAATCCAGCTCCTGCCTGCTGCTGCTGAGTACAGTCCGGGACTTTACCAGGGCATGCCCCGCAGCGTCTGGGTGACGTATTCATCATCAGTGGGGGGGAGCTCGATATTGGTTTTGTATATATTTGTATATATTTCATTATTATTTTTTCTATTATTATAATACATTATTATTGTATTTAGATTAAAGCTGTTTTAACTTTTTTTTCCAACCCTTAAGTCTCTTCCCCTTTTCTCTTTCCGCCCGCTTTGGGGAGGGAGGGGGTTAACGAAGAGCATCTGTCGTCTGTTTAATAGCCAGCTCAGCTTTAAACCGTGACAGTAAGAATCCAGGGAAAGCCCAACAAGGCAAATATCATGGTGGGAGTCTGTTACAGACCACCTAACCAGGATGAAGAGGCAGACGAAATATTCCCTAAGCAGCTGGGAGAAATCTCACAATCACTAGCCCTTGTTCTCATGGGGGACTTCAACTTACCAGATGTCTACTGGAAATAAAATGCAGCAGAGAGGAAACAGTCCAGGAGGTTTCCGGAGTGTGTGGAAGATAACTTCCAGACACAGCTGGTGAGGAAGCCAACCACGGAAGGCGNACTAGCCCTTGTTCTCATGGGGGACTTCAACTTACCAGATGTCTACTGGAAATAAAATGCAGCAGAGAGGAAACAGTCCAGGAGGTTTCCGGAGTGTGTGGAAGATAACTTCCAGACACAGCTGGTGAGGAAGCCAACGACGGAAGGCGCCCCGCTGGACCTGTTGTTTGTGAACAGAGAAGGACTTGTGGGTGATTGACGGTTGGAGGCCATCTTGGGCATAGCAATCATGAAATGGTAGTTTTCAATTCTTGGAGAAGTAAGGAGGTTGGTCAGCAGAACTGCTACCTTGGACTTCCAAAGGATAGACTTTGGAAAAATTTTTTCACTGAAAAGGTTGTCAAGCATTGGAAAGGGCTGCCCAGGGAAGTGGTGGAGTCCCTGGAGGTATTTAAAAGATGCAGATGTAGATACGTTGCTTAGGGACGTGGTTTAGTGGTGGACTTGGCAGTGTCAGGTTTATGATTGGACTCAATGATCTTAAAGGTCCTTTCCAACCTAAATGATTCTATTCTATTGTAGACTAGTCTAGTCTAGTGTAGTCTATTGTACATGTCAGAGATTTTGGCTCAGTGACCCACAGCTGGGGCCAGTGGAGCTGCCACATCACCAGTGCCAGAACACAGACAGCAGACAGAAATCTCAAGGGGAAGAAATTTTGCTTTAGTGGTATTAGCCAGTCTCCTGGATGTGAAGGGAGAACTACCAAGGGAGAGGAACCATCTGCGGTGAGGACTGGATGAGTGCACGGCAGGAAGGGGACACCACGCAGGAGAGGCTCGCAAGGATTTGCAGTACCCATAAAAAGAGATTCTTAGCCAAAACGCGCAGCTGACAACGCTCACCTGTATGAGCTGAAAATACAACACTAGCGACAAGGTGCAGAGGCCGGCTGACTTGTGCTGGTGGCTGAGGGCCTGGAGCTGGCCACCTAAGCTGCAGGCTTCAGGGCACAGCAGCACTGCCCCGATCACGCAGGAAAGCTGGGACTCAGGTGTGTCCCTTTGGAGAAGGGTTTAATTTAACTTTTAATACAAAACGTCCCTCACTCCAGTGAGAAATGCAGTGAGCTGGGTTCTATAAGGTGACTCTAATAGCAAATGTAAATGAGAAGCACAGATAGGTACAGACACTTCTCAGCAGCAGAGAGTGGGAATGAATGATGCTGAATTTTGCCTGGAGGCAACCCAGGGCAGCAATTTTGTCAGATCTCACACAAAGATAGCGCATTGTGTATCCTGCTGTCAACAAGGGCTGGACCACAAGCGGCGCAAGTCTGAGCACCACTGAGCCCACTGCCGAGAGCTCTGTTTCCCGCTGAGGTCCAGTGACACCTGCTAGAAGAGTCACAGCATTTTCTCAGCCGCTGAACAGAAGAATGGTGTGCAGTGCTGAAGGCTGTTTGCTGAACAGTGCTCTTCCTCACAAGCAGGTCTGCAGGGAAAAGAGAAGGAAGTTAATTAGTAAAACTGGAAGGCATTTAGAAAAAAAGTATATATTTGGAAAAAAATCCGCACCAGCCTCTGTGGTATAATGCAAGTGAAATCAAGGGATTTCTACAGAGAGTGTTTTTGCAGAAGTTTACAAAATCTGCAGGAAAATTATGACATTAAGCAATGTTTACAACTACAGAATGATGTTTGAAGCGAAAAATGTTATATGTTGTTCATTTGCAGTAGTCAATTCCCCCCCCAACTAGAGTGTTAGCCTTTTAATTTTGTAGAGTTGAGAGCCATTGACATATAGTGTGAAAAATTTTATTCTGTGAATTATCTCTATTAAGCAGGAATAATCTTGATCACTAGCATCGGCTCAGACATTCAGCTCATGTAAATCAGCAGAACTCCTCTGGTGTCAATAAAACCACCTTGATTTACAGTAGCAGGAGATCTGAGCAGTGTATTGCTGCAGAAAAATTGAGGTGTATGTTTATTTATTGTTTCAAAGGTAGAAGCTTGATCTGCTCTGCTGGGACATAGCCTTGCTGTGTCAGGCAGCTCCGCTGAGGTCCCTGCAGGCTCAGGAGGACCAGGGCTTGCTTACAACATGTACTTCGCAGGATCAGCTCCTTGTTGAACAGGGAGCAATTCCAGCATTTCCTGAAGAATGCCTTTTTACCCTAGCCCATCAAAAAAGCACTTGCACTGGCAATTAATTGGTTCTGGGATACCCTCCAATGCAAATGGCCAGATCCAAAGCCCTCTATTTCTCTGGCTTCAAAGGGCACCAGCTTAGTCTCAAGGGTGTCAGTTTTGAAACTGGTGCTGGTGCTTTATATGCATCTAGGTCACATTGCATCTGTGACCAAATGCACGAGTTGTGATCCTGCGCTGATCTCAAAACAGATATAGGGCCACGTGGAGCCTTTTTTAACCCCTCTGCACCACTTGCTGCTGTGTGGGAATGAGAGTGGAGTGGGGCTACTCGAGTGCATGGAGGTGCTGATGCCTGTCTGCATTTGCTGGACTGGACCTAGGCTTCCTAGTCCTGTTCCTATAGCATTGGCAGGTAGGTGAGACTCCAGAGCTGGTCTTGTTGAGAATGTTGGTCTAATTCAAATAAATAAGTTTTAAAAAGATTGATAAGGAAAATGTAGCTGCATTTTAAACAAGAGGGCAACAAACAGTTGTTCTGGAGACTGCAGAAGGTGCCACTGGGTATTATGGGTTTGGTTTGGTGTTTATACTGCATCAAATGCCATAGAACTGTTGGTTCAATGTGGTAAGATGCAGAGTACTTCTGTCTAGTGCTGAGCATTTTCCACTCTCATTGACTTCACTGGAGGAAACTGAGGGAGCTCAGCACCTTGGAAGGTGGCTGCAAGCTCTGACATTTGAATCAGATTCATAAAATAAGTTCCCTTAGTGGAATACGCATTTCCCCTCCCCCTAAGTTTCAAATAATACTACTCCTTAAAGTAGGAACAAACATTTTACTTATGGCTAGAATGCATTTATTGGTAATTTTCACATAAATCAACTTATATGAAAATGTATTCGTAATCCAAGCCTTCTCTATAGTGATAAAATGTTTCTGCTTCTGTGGTAGAAAATAGCTTATTATGCAAACAGCATTGCTAGTGTTACATTATGCATGGGAGTCACCTGGAGAACATCACAAAAGCTTCAACCAAAAGGAAAAAAAAGAGGGGAGAAAATCGGGTGTTCCATTTACTGCACCACTTGCCTGTTATAATTAGCTGTAAATGAGCTGATATCTGTACTTTGAAATGTATTTCATATATGCCTTGGTAACACTATACAAATAAGAAAAGCAGAACAGAATGGAAAAATATGAAACTCGCCAAGGAATGGCATTGCAAAATGTCGCCCCAATTAAAAAGCAAAAGCCAGTTGCCATTTTAAAACTGCTTAGTTGTATTTACTTTGAGAAAACCTTGGTTATATTTATATACTACTTGATTTAATTCAGGATGCTGCAAGTTCTCGCTGGACTGTCATTATTATGAATGACATTGTGGAGAAGTTTGATTAAATAAGATTTGTTCAGGCTAAAAAACATATTGCCTCAGAATTTGGTTTTTTTTTTTTTTAAATAATAATGAAAAAAGAACCAGTCCCAGCACAATCATCCAAGGCCCAGTGCCTCATGTGGCCTTTCTTATTAAGGGATAACAGGGTGGTTTTAAAGCAAAGTGGGAGGGTCAGTACAGTAAGGGTAAGTCCTCTGCAGACTGTGAATTCTTATAGTTGTTCTTGTGGCACATCTTTTGGGAAGTTCTGGGGAGACATCAAACATCAGAGCAGCTCTTGCCCAGAGTCGGTTTACAGTCAGGGTTGTTCAAGATGAGGTCTCTGTGGTTTTGTAGTCTGAGGACTAGTATTCAAGTAATTCTGAGTCTTTCACAGACCACTCAGTTTCGGGAACGTATATGACTCCCTGCACCAGCCCTATCTTGGCTGTTGTCTTTATGCCAAAAATGTTGTTACAACACATAAACCTTCACTGGAGGGGTTCTTTTGGCTGCAGTCTTGTTGCAGGGGCCAGATGTTTCCATCGTCTTCTCCGTATCAGCTTGTAGACAGTGAGCTCTTGACTTCTCCAGTGTTCTTGGCTGTGTCTACAATCTAACTGCATAACAAGTATTTCCCTGACTCACTTGGTTACAAAAACATTTGGCTAAGCTGGAGCAATCTCTTTATCTCTCTTCATTTGATCAGTGTTTGCGGACAAACATAAATAGGGCTTCACCGCCTGTGGCAGGATTCAACCTTTCAGTCTTGCCAGTCAGCCAAGAGATGCAGCTAGCACAGAAAAAACCAAGATGACACCAAAGTGAGATGCTGTGAAACCAAACTGGTGCCTGGTGTCACTGCTCTATGGCTTGCTGTCGGCTGACATGCATCCCTCAGTGAGGGTATGGGGCTTTGCAGCACCTTGCCTCCTGCAGCACGTCTGCTGTTAGCATCTACCAGATCGCCCAGTCTGAGGCAGCCTGGAACCTTGTGCAAATCTCTTCATCAATCAGCAGTTTGCAATGGTGACATTTCCTGAGCAGTGCCTGGGGCTTGGACTGGGTCTCGCCAGGATGGAGTATAACTACAAGTTCCTGCTTTTTCTAGCCGAGCCCAAATTTACTGTGTCTTTTAGTGTCCCTGGCACACATGGGTGTTCGACTGATCTGTGGCAACCAAAAAAGTTAAACAGTGCAGGATATTGTGTTCTTCCAAAACCCTGAGCACTGAAGGTGCTGGGCTGAGCTCACCAGCCAGTAGGCGTCTGCAGGCCCAGGAAAGCACGCTCTGACCTCAGAGCAGGGTGGCTGGTAACGCGTCATTGCGACCGGTTCTGCTAGGTGCCCGGGTTTAGAAAGTCCATTCTGCCTCATGAGGTCTCATAGAATCACAGAATGGTAGGGGCTGGAAGTGACCTCTGGAGATCATGCAGTCCACCCCCCTGCTACAGCAGGTGCCCCTAGAGCAGGGTGCACAGGAACGCGTCCAGGCGGGTTTTCAATCTCTCCAGAGAAGGAGATTCCACAACCTCTCTGGGCAGCCTGTTCCAGAGCTCTGTCACCCTCACAGTGAAGTTGTTCCTCCTTATGTTCAGGTGGAACTGTCTGTGTTCCAGCTGTTCATATCAGCATCTTGCTGAAGCAAGAAGCTCTGTGGGGTTCAAGCTTCAGGGAACTGTACCTTTCAGCACGAGCCAGCTCAGACCAGCTGTTATGCAGCAGTGGTATTTGCTGCTGACCAGGTATACTTGGGTACTGAATGAGCCAGGCATCTTGTGATTTTTGGCTCTGCATGACAGCTGAATGACACAAGGCAGTAGGAGAAGAACCAGCTAAGAAAGTATCCTGAGAAAAAGGCTGAATATTGAACATTACAAGTTGAAACTCCCCGAAAATGTGCCAGACAATTAGAGATGGTTTCAATTTCACTTCACTATCCAAACACAAGATATGGATGCTGACAAACAAGAAGATAATCAGAAGGCAATTTTGTTTCTGGCATCATCTTGATCTGAGGCAGTTCATGTGCTTAATGGTTTTCACTTAAGTCTCTTTTGGAGACATCACTGGGAAGTGATGAGAAACGTCACTGAAGAAAAACATGTTGCTAGCATTCATACATATGCTATATATAAAGAATACATAGTATATATATGTATGTATACTCATGCAACCATATGTGTACATATAATCTGCCTATATCTGTATCTATAAATCAAAAAATGTAACAAAAAAGAGAAACATAGTCTATGACTCATTTAAGGCCAACAAGCCAATCCAAAGTCTTTAGTAAGAAATAAGATCATGACAAGAATCTGAGGCGAAATACTCACAAGAATTAATCTGTAAGAATTAATCTGTGGCGAAGAAAATAACATTTCTGAAAGGTGGTAACTGAAGCTGCATTTTTACTTATGGAGGCTACATGACATAGCCACACTGTGGTTGGTAAAGGCAATCCAGAATATTAGATGAAAAGAGAGTGGCAGAAAGTCATGGCCAACAAAAGTAGCATATAGAGGTGCACTGAAAACCAATGTGAGCAAAGATAATGCCTGATATTTGGGAACGTATGCAAAATTTGAAATGGATTATGTTACTTTGCAAGAGTGCGTACGCCAGCAGAGTGTGCACAGCATGGACAAAGAAGATGACAACAGCATCACCAGCACAGGAGCAATTCTTTCTTTGAACAATGGACGCTACTGCAGAAGACGAGTGAAATATTAGCTTGAAATCAAATGGAACATTCATGAATTTTAAGTTGGACACAGGTAGACAAGCTGGTGTGGGGCCAGAAACACAGATAGTATCATGGAGATAACAGCCACAGGCAGTAGGAAATGAGTTGGAAATGTTGAGGCTTACACTGGGATGCTTATCTCTACGAAGGGAGGGTGTGAACTAAATCTACAAGCAAATAATAAACTAAGAAAAAAAGGATTTGCAGATGTGCCAAAGGTGGGGGGATCTATTTTTGACTTAAAACCATGTAATTAAAGAAGTACAGTTATTAAAGTGAAAAAAGACTAAATCTATTTGATAAGAATTTGAGGGGATCTTCCAGAGGGTAGGCAAGGAGGCAAAAAACCCCAGACTAAATCTGAATAAACCTATTTATCCCCTATCTAATGCTTCTAAGACAGGGTTTTCTTTCATCCTAAACCAGAAGGCAAAAGCTCAGCTAGCGAAGTCATTGCTGTTGAATTACAGAGTAAGCGAAGCATCCCTCCAGAGTGGTTACAATTCCTGGGCATTGCGGGGAAAAAAGAAAACCTGTGCTTACTTATTGGTATATTAAACAGAATGTGAAAGCTAAAGTCTGCCTCTGAGAGAGTGACATATTTGGAAATACGGACACTGCCAAAGATACTCTGCGTGATGTGCCAGCGCCGTCCGGGAAACTCCCTTAGTGAAAAAGTGTTTGCTCACCCCACATCGTGTGTTCTTGAGGAGCAGATGAGAGCTGCTGACTGTCCTAGACCATTGTATCTGCCCATAGGACCAAGTTGTGTTCCTGGGGAGAGTTCAGCAACACCACCACCATCCTGCATGCAGTTTTTCCCTTATCTTGGTTGAGAAATTTATCTCCACTTTCACAGTCATTTTGTCCTAGCTCTACCTTGTTTATGATCCTACCTATGTTACAGTACTGATAAGGTGATTTTATTTTTTTCCTTACTGGCCATTATTTAATGAATTACTTAATGAAAAGATGTTTAATGACAGCATACTTTGAAGCTCTGCTACTGTTCAAACCCTGGGAGACTGTGAGCGCTCCTGGTTCTTTCTGGGGTTTGGGTTACAGATCTCCAACTCCATGGTGCCCTTTGCTTCTTTTTGCCAGGACAGAGGTCTGTGTGGCTCTCCAAATCTGATGGAGAAGGAGTCTTATCTCAGCAGGTACTTCCTTTTTTCTTTCATTAGTTCACCCCTGCAGATGGCTGGTGGGCTGGACCAGCTCACAGTGATAAAGCTGCAGAAAAGTGATTGAGCAATATTAACAGAAAACTCACTCTGTCCCCAAATCAGCATCACAAGTGCCCTGCCTGCCCTTACTAATGAAATGACAGACCTGTGTGAAAACAGGAGCAAGTCTTAGCACATGTGCAGACTGCAATAATGAACACACAGTTACAGGATGCTGAAGATCCTCCTGGTCTCTGAGTCCAGCAGAAGGAAGTTGAGTCTTTTCTGGAACACAAATGGTGATGACCGTCATGCCTGCGTGCTGCCTAACTGGTTTTGCTTCTGCGTGGAAATGTGTCGTGTCTTCGTATTCCACCAGCCCCACAAACTTTGTCTTCATTTTCTCAGAAATTTTTATCTCATACTCTAAAAAATGCTAAGTCCTTTAATATTCAATGTACTCAGCTGGGTTTAACTAGTAATGAGCAAAAATAGGTTTGAGGCATACCAGAGAGGCAGACACAGTTTAGAGGAATGACCTTTCCTCTTCCCAAAGTGGGGGCATCATCAGTAGTTGCTTGTTCCTTGAGAGAGACAGTAGCAGGGCTGGAAAAGGTAGAGTCGCTGCATCCCTGCACCCTTCAATGAGATGCTACAGCTTGCGTCTGCCCCACTGCAGGCCTTCAGGTCTGGCATGAAGACCAGTGGGATCACACTTCTTATGATACAAGCTAATTTTCCTGCTCTTTATTGGCATGCAAATGCCAAGAGAGAATGTGTTTAAAGACTCAAGTCATTTTTCCATTTTGCTGGGAAAAAGGATAGATGTGAAAAGGAAGGGTCCAGTACTGATGTGACTTACGGTGAGGAAAAAACCCGGTTGCCAGGCAGCAAGAAGTGGCCTTGAGGACTGGAGGCTTCCTGTGAGAACTTCCCAGGGGAGCTAACTGAGACTTTAGGACAGTGGCTGGGAGTCAGAGAGGAGCAGAAATTACCATGCAGGGGTGGAGGAAGGTGGAAAGAAGTCTGTGGGACCATAAGATAAGGTGTTCTTTCAGGCTGCTAGACAAGAGAGAACAGTGCTGCTTCAGACACAAGGCTGGGCTGATAGGGTAATAGCTTGCTATAGTCAAACTGCAGAGTGAGATTATTATGGCTTTGGATAAGAGCTATTAACTATTGTTAAGGTGATTGATCACTTTTATCATTTTGTTATGGAAGGAGTTTCACAATCAGAGCTAATCATGGGACATTACAGTGCCCCTGTCTGCTTAAATGCTGAAATCCAGAGATAGACTGTGAGATGATTACAAAAATTGCAAGACTGTCATTTCCATATTGAACATGGACTGGGCAAAAATCATAACAACATGTGTATTACTGAGACGCCCCATGTAGGGGAAAACACTTGTGAAGTTTGCTTTCAGTCTCTGGAGAGGGAAACAAACAAGTTTGCTGACTGTTCTGTTTAGCATTTCCAGCACACAAAGTTTCTACAGTTTTAAGACTGTGCTGCTGTGCATCTCCTATGGTATAGGTATGTCTGAGTTCTCTGGTACTGACTTCTGCTACTGTCTGCAAGATTTCCTGAGGTTTCATCAGGGAAAGCTCGGAGAGAGTTTTCCCTGTAAATGTGTTTAAGGCAAGGAGTAATAAAAATTAACCTCACGTGCACAGGAATGGAGAGTCAGATTAAGAAACAGCTTTCAACTCAGTGTTGCATGGCCAAGGAGATGTATTCAGGTATCTCCACAGCAGGGAGGTGTTTTCCAGGAACAGACTTCCATCTTACTCTCTCGCATAGTGTCAGTGAGGTATTTTACGAAGCTTTCATCTGAGAAGCAGAAGACTCTCTTTGATGGGAAAAGAAAAATCCGTATTAATTAAAAATTATGCAGGTTCTGAGAAAACTAGTTGGATCAAGGCACGTAAGTTCTAGGTGAATCCAGCATGAAGACCTGACCAGAAACAGAAGAACTAGTCCATGGAACACACTCTCCAGTAACACATGGCTGATCCTACGTGAAGATTTGAGATGCCCAGAACATATCAAAGAAATTCGTATCTATACCTTTATGTTCTCACTAGTGATGAATGAGAGCAAAGAGAGAATCTTTTAGCCATACACTTAGCATCAGGAAAGTGGCATCAAGGAAGCAGCTCTTTCAGTGCTTTTCAAGGCTCGTGTTCTCTTCCTGGGCACACCATGAAGAACAACCTACAATGAATATCCACCATAAGCCATGTAATGTTCAGCTCCTATTGGAAGGTGCGTGTTCACTTGACCTTGCAGAAAATGTGCATATAATAGGAAACACGATAGAAATAAGAGGCAAGAGACTGTCTCAGGACTGGACAGAAAGGAAAAATACCAATGACACTGGCCAGGCAAGTCAAACTTGGATTGAATTGTACAAATAATAAACCGTGCAATAAGAATTCTGCAACTAAGTAGCATATTATTGTGCACAATATTAATAACATGCCAAACCAGCAGTGCGTGTGTTCACAACTGCAACCTCTTGAAATGCGCTTTCTCTGCAATGACTGACTACTACAGGCAAAAAGAAGGCATCTCCTACTACAGCTCACCTGTGTCAGGGAACTCATGCAAAGAAACATTTCCCTGTTGCTATCTTGCTCGTTTAAAGTCTGTTACCTCAGGCAGGTCTTTCCTCATGTCTTCCCTGGTGTTTTTCCACTTTTGACTAGGAATATGAACTCTACTGGCCCTAACTCAATATTTGTAGAATCTGGTTTTGTGCATAACAGGCCCACTTCTGCTTTGAAATTATCACCTTCATAATCTATGAATGGGAACATCAGTAAAGATGTAAACTTTGTGGGGTCTTCCTGGATCAGAGGGTTTCAGCACAAGTCCATGTACATGAAGTGCCCAAAAGACATTTAACGTGGGTGTTCTTTGTTCTCCTTTGACAAGGATGACCACTGACCAGAATTTAATCCATCAATTTGTTGGTTATAACCCATCCATCTGTCGCTGATGCAAAATATGTCCTGTTCATAGATACTATAGCAATGGGTAGAATGATACATACTTAAGATGAATCTGCAGATGTTTCATATGAGTAAACACACCTGCCTTGGGAGGAGATGATTTTACAGGGAATGGAGAGTCAGTGTCAGCTGGTGTGCCTGGATTTCAGACTGCTTTCTGAACAGAGGGGAAAACCAACTCTAAAGTCTTTGAACGTGCATGCTAGCTAGATTAGATTTATACTGATAGCTTTTGTTTCCGCTCCTTTCTGTCTTGCCTAGTTTAATATGCATGGCTATATATGGAGAAAACGTGTCTCTGTGCTGGCATAGCAAAGATAACCTTGAAGAGTATAAATGAATGTACGTATTGATGGAGCAATTTGTGTTTTTATTGATTTCTAGCTGTGTCTCGCTGAATTCCTAGTATGTAGAATAGGCTGTAACTATTTTGTTATGAAGAATGCTACAGAAGATATTTTCCCACACCAATTCTTAAAGGACATGGAC
Source organism: Steatornis caripensis (assembly GCA_013398225.1). NCBI lineage: Eukaryota > Metazoa > Chordata > Aves > Caprimulgiformes > Steatornithidae > Steatornis > Steatornis caripensis. The sequence continues at coordinate 29,912 of VZSC01011766.1, read as the reverse complement.
AATTTATACATGAGAATATGAAAGAAAGCATATGGTACATATTGATTATTATTATTTATTGCTGTAAGTAGGATTTAGGGCTCCAGCTAGAGATACAAGACTTGAGATCAAAAAAGGGTGGCATATTTTCTGTATAGGAAGGCAGAGCTGCCAAGATGAAATACCAAGATTCTAAACCAATAATACATAGCTTTTGCCAGTATGGAGAAAGTTGAAGGTGAAAGGGTGACACAGCGACGTGTTCCCGAGAAGAAAGGTTGTTGTAAAGCAATGCTTAATGCTGTCAAAATGCAAATGGATGGCTAGAAAAGGGAAGGCTGGGCTGACCCTCCTCTGTGCTGAGGGACTGGCTTGTGCTGTTAGGTGTTCTTCCAAGCAGGAGAAGTGGGGCAAGATGTCACCGGCATGCAGGGCACTGGGCTGAGATGAGGATGTTGACCAGGTCCAGAGGCTGGTACCACGCCAGGCCCTGACCCTGCACATGCTTCTGAACCTGAGATCCATTGGTTTCTTCGAAACCAGTTGTCTTGTACAAGCACACAGAGGTCTGTAAATTAGGTGATAGTCATTAGTAGCATTAAACTGAAGACCGTGGATGTCAGTATGGGTAGCTAGGTTGGATTTTCTTCCATTCATCTGTGTTTTGCAATCCCTCCTCTTAGGGATTTCTCTGAGCAGAGAAATCAAGCAGAGAAATGCATTGAGTACGAGCTCCTGTGCAGCCTTGCTGGGCTTTGAGAGTGGGCACTGCAGACCCCCAACTACTGTTTAAGGCAGGTCTATCCCAAATTTGAACCAAGCCTCCATTCAGCTCAAGGAGAGGAAACTGTACCTTTCTTGCCTGGTTGCTCGCAAACAAGGACATGAGTAGTGTGTCCATCCTGCTGCACAGAAATTAGTGACATCAGAGACACTACGCTGGGAAGAAAGCACCTTCATTTGGCTGAGTATTTGCTTTATGAAAGTGCCCAGAAGTGGATGCCTAAGAAATATATAAATACATAAATAAGAGTGCACAGGTACACGACACTTACCTTCAGATACTGAAGGAGTTTCTAAGCTAGAGGTTTCCTCTGAACCCATGTTTAATAGGCACCAATAGGTGCCATCCTCCTTGAATTTGTCTGATCTCTTCTGAGCTCATTTAGGCTTTTGGCCTTTGTAACATGGTATTAAACACCATAATTTGATTATAGTTTATGAGAAAAACTACTTCCTTTGATTCCTGTGTAGATCTGGGCCTCTTAATTCTAAATGAGCACGCATGGCAATTAATAAGGCTTTTAAAATGGAGAAGGGAAGTCATGAAGCTGATCACGTAGATCTGGCGTGTGAGGCCGAACACTGAAACGTGGGAGCAGGCAATGCCAAAGGCCTGAGCAACTAAAGGTTGGGACTGACAAAACAGAATAGTAGTACTGTACCAGACCTCGCTAGATTTGCAAGCTTCCAAGAAATTGAGAAAATAATTATGTGAAAACATGAGATGTCAGTACAATGATTAATCTTATGACATACATTAGCAACAAAGTTGTGGGTCATCATGCAAATAACCGTGTAGGATGAATGCCTGTGAATGAAGACTATTTTAGCATATTTCCTTTCCATTCATCTCTTTACCAGGACTTGAACTTCACAGTCTTCAAGGTTTGTGCCTACCATGGAATTGCACCACTGTATGGTGGTAGAATATGTTCCTCTTTGTTCTCAGCCCTCTGTTACTGTTTCTTTGCATATAATACATTCTCGAGAGAAATACAGGACCTTATTTTTGAAGAGTGACAATCTAAACTTAAGCCAGCTTTTAATTCATCCATTAATAGAGAAATATGTAGATTTAACAACAATGGCTTAAAACTGTGCAGTTTCTGCGCATAGGCGAGCTGTGAGCCTCTACACACGTCGAGGCAGCTCACCCCTGAAGGCTGTGGAAAAGCCTGGTGATCCTTCTAGCAACCTGGTGAGCAAAGCGTGTCGACCCGTCCTCTGAGGATGGCAGCAACTCTGCTGGCCTCCCCTGAGCAAGTGCCATGGGCGCTCCTGCTCAGACCCACCCCTTCTCTTGCCAGCTTGCTTGATCTTTAACATCATTTTGTCAGCTAAGCAATCTGTTATTGTCCAAAGACTGCTAATTTCATGCTGTGGCATGCAGGGGTGACGTCAGCCTTGCAGAGTGAGAATTACCACTTGGTGCTGGGTGCTGGGGAGGACCCTGGGACTGGGTATCCTCACTCTGCCTCTCACCACACCACACAGCCCACGTCTGTACTTTCAGCACTTCAGAAAGGCAGATTTTTCTTCACAGCACTCCTCTGGAGACAAACTGGAGAGAGGTGAATAGGCCCACGGCTCATTTGATTTCATGGAAGAGCCTCATTTTTCGTATTCTGTTTTTGGACAGAGCTCGTGGCTGTCCACCCACAGGAGAGGCACCTGGTATGCCACCAAAGCGGGCTTCCTGAGGACTGGTCTAAACGCTTCCTTGTCTCCATCCACATTGCCTCAGCTGGATGAGAGCCTTTGGAGCCCTGCTGCATCTGTTCATGTCTTGCACCTGGTCAGGCTGATGATCTCAGCTGAGATGGCATCCAAAGACGACTTCCTCAAGATATCTCTGTGTGGAGTGCAGGAGCCAACCTGCCTTGGGGCCAACTCCATCCTGAAGTTCTGAAACCTGGTATCCCATGGTAAAGCCACCTTTTGACAAAATATTGCCTTAAGTCTAAATCTATTGACCTTCAAGACACCATTTCTTCATTAACACTGCTACTGAAGGGAGAAAGGTGATGCTGGGGAGCTAGGAACAACAAATTCCCACAGACCTGGCTATAGGGCTGTTGTCTTTAGTGAGAGTTGTGCACAGGTTTGTGTTTCTGTGAGAAACGCCAGTAGAAATACGTTTCTGTGGAAGACACAGAACCTCAAAATTTCCTGTGGAGCAAGACAGCCAAATGTCTTTTTTGGCATGACTGACATTTACAATTTTACTTGTAATTTAAAATTTCTGAACTAAATAACTTGAGAATAGAATCAAATTATTCTAGACCAAATATGTTGCAACAGATGTTATAACTTTCGGAAAATGTTTTATTAGCAGAAATGAAATGTTATTGAAAAATCTTCCTGTAAGACATTTCAGTATTGAGTTAAGGAATTTTTCTAATTGAAACATTTTCTGACAGAAGATTTTAAGCACATTCTATAACATTGTTTTGCAAGTGCTTTTTTAGTGTTTTTAATGCAATTTTATAATTTTAAAGCAAATAAAAAGGAGAATAATAAAGGCAAAACAAACTCTGGGATTGAGAACGTTTAGTAATAATGGACAGTGCAAACCCAGAGAGTATTTTTAAAATGGCCTGTACGCTCCTAGTGTTTCACACTGAAGACTAATTGCTTTTGTAAGCTACCAGCATTATTTTATACGATGCTCAAATGTTACAGTGCTTTCATTAATTTATACTGACAACATTGTAAAATTAAACCCTCCAGAAGAGCACAGGAGGGGGAAACTTCCTGAGGAAGTTTCACATCTCATGGACCATTTGTACGATTTGCTTTTAACCATAGAAGAGAGTTTCCTGTTTTCATACATCTCCCTTTGGAAGGAGAGTGGTTTGGTGACAAAGGACCACTCAGAATACATCAGTGTTGCCAAGGCAGAAATATAAAGCAGTAATTTGAGGATCTTGAGGGCACTGTGCAGACTATTAAACTAATGGAACAGCTGTTGCTGACAGAGGGGCAAGGTTTTCAGGGCTTTGGGATACTTGTAATTACTTGCTAGGTTTGGTAGTATTGTTGCAGATGTTCAAAATTCAGACACTAACTGCTCAGCAACTAAATGTAGTGAATATCTTTTGTGAAAAAACCTGAAGATTAGAGGGGGGATGTATTATTCAACAGGATGATGCCAAAAGCCATTTAATGGTCACTCAAAAAACTATGCCACCTCCATCCAGACCACCAGGTCGTCCATTCAGGACTATTGGCTGGTATTTCCATCTTGGTCTTTCCAGCTGCTAAGAACTTGCACTCATTTCTCAAAAAGGTGGAGCACAGATCATTGTGTCTCTTTGGGTGTTGCATGGCCTCTAGAGCATGAAAATCAGTCAGAGGATCTGCCTGCTCTTCAGCAATTGTCTGTGGTTGCAATGACAACATGAGAAGTAGGAGGTCTGGGACAAGAGCCCCATTCAAATGAAATCCACAGCTAGCAAGATTCATCTAACTGTGAGGCTGTTGGGTAAAACTCCTCCGTCTCTGACCATGGGGTACAAAAACACTATCAGCTGCTCTGAGGGCCTGATTCTGATGGTTTAGGTATTCTCAAAGCCTAGTGGACAGGAGATCTTTAGGATGCAGGAAGAAAAGCGACTGGTTTCTGGTTGTTGGTTGGTCTTACGAAGGAGGTCGGTATGTGCTGAACTGGAGGGTTCATCAGAGCTTCCCCAAGAGTTGCATTTCACTAGGCTAGCTGGATACTGAGTGGCGTTTCTTTGGTTTTTAGTAGAATTTTGGTATTTAAGACTGTATTTGGTCATAATAGGAAATTTGGAGTGGCTTCGTAAAACCAAGACCTCAAAGCATTCTCCTTTTTATTATCAGCGTTTCAAGGCAAGTGTAAAATTCAATCAAGAAATGTGAAGTTTTTGGCTTTTGAGTTTTTAATAGCTCCCATAATCTCTCGCTGAGGGAGACTGCTTAATCTTCTCTGCGTCCTGAACACTACTACCTAGATCCTGTGCTTATACCTGACAGCGACAACACAGTACTAGGGGACTTGTTTTCAAGGTTTTGTGATTTGGGCACAGACAATGATGGCAACAGAAACTGCGTAATTTTTTCACTTATTTCTACATAGGTCTCTAAAGAAACTTCCTACTGTTATGAAATACTTATTTTTCAGTACCTCCTGGATGAATGCTGGGTCAGAATCCCATCAGTCTGGATCTTCTACGAATCCACGCAGTAAACAGCAGTTTGTGATTTCCAGGCTGAGAATGAAGCTCCTGAAGCAAAAGTCTGATCTTCGCTGTCAATGCCTAGTGCCTCCCCTGCTGAGTTTACCAGAAAATTCTGGAGTCATAGGACTGGACTTACTTTTTTTTTTTCTTTCCTGTTTTTTAATGATAACGGAGAACTTTTGCAAAAATGCATACATCCAAAGCCAGTGCACAAATGAGTGTAGATAACAGAAAATTAAGAACTGAAGGGCTGTATTTATATTGATTCTGTTTTTTTGCTAATAATTATATGGCAACGAAATGCTAAACTAATAGTACCGAATACAAAAGAAGGAGAAAAAAAGTCAATACTTATATTCAGACTCAGAATGGTCAGATAGGTATCACCACTTTTTGACACATTTGCCAATATTTCCTTCCCCCCTCCTGTTAGCAGCTGTCTGGTGAAACCTGATGAGGGGACACAAAGGGACAAATCCATCCAGAGTATAACTTCAGAGGAATGACTCCAGGGACATGTTCAGTCCATGATGATGAGCAGGGAATGCAGGCTGATTGGCATCTCTCCAATGTTACAAGATTGTATTTAAAGATGGAGAAATTACTTACAGCACATGCTGTTCTGCTTCCCCCCACCTCGCCCCCGCCCCAGTGTATGCACAGCTGTGCACACTGTATTTTCAGGAATATGATTGCCTTTAAAAGATAAGCTGCTTGGCTATGTTTCTTATTCTTCTGATTTATTTATGTATTTATAGATTGAGGGGAAGTTCCTCGTGGTGGGGAAAGTTTTTTGTTTTGTTTGAGTCTGTTCTAGGAATTAGCCTGTCTTATTAACCTAAAATAAAATATGAAAGCCGATGTCCTTACAAAAGATCAGGAAGTTCTCTTCCAGCTGCATCTTGCCTTGAGAAACTCTTTAGAAATGCCAGTAGATCTATTGCTGACACTGCTAAGATCAAACCTAGAACAAGTCCTCTTGCTTGGAATCAAATATACTTGTTTATACATGAACTTCCCAAGGTTTCTGAACTTTTAATGCTCATAACATTGGCTGCACGGAAGGCCGATGAGCCAGAGCTGGAGCCACCCCATTGCTCTGTGCTTGCCTGGTGGCTCATACAGAGAGGTCCGTGTTACGATGAAGCCACTGAAGCGCTCCAACAATGAAGACCATTGCCCTGTTCGTTGCTCAAACTCGCGCTTTGCTCTCCTTTCTAAAAACTAGTTTCTCCAAATAACAGCTATGGGTTTGAACGGACTGACATAGGGAAGCTTGCCAAATGTAGACAGAATGGCTAAGACAGGAAAGGTTGCTACATGTGAGAGGACATATCTTCAAGTCTTTTAAAAGCAAACTCTGAGTGAACTGAAGCCGGGATGTGAAGCCAGATGGTTGCTCTGCTGAGGTGTGGTGGTGTTTCGTGGCCTTGCTTTATGCAGGATACTGTCATGTCTCCTCCACTTCCGAGCGGCAGGGATGGGAAGGCCACAAATGGCCACAGTACCACAGCCTTCCTTTCCACACAGAGTTTTTCTGAAGAGATGTGTGGCAGATAGCGCTGCTGGTAACGTAACCAGCTGTCCAAAATTCATTTGTACCAAGGCAATCCGTGTTGTGTTACGTCTCTGAGAATGTCACAGGAAAATGTCTTTGGCAAGCAAAGTACAGGTTTCTTTTAAATTTTACTTCTGAGCTAAAGGGTGCTGGATTATGTCTGGGTTATATTGGCGCTCACCTTTGGGGATGATGCTTGAACTCCCAAGTCTTTGCTTATCAGATCCATACTTGACAGATTACCGTCACTGTCTTTCCTGCAGTCATGATTCAAACGTGGACATTTATCGCAGCAAGAAGAGTTACAACCACCAACTTCCTTTTTCTCGCAGCATTATCTGGAGGTCGTGAGTTGTTGCTACCTGGAAATAACTTCACAGTATTCCTAAACGCTTTCGGGCCTTCCTTGAGGGGCTTTATGACCCTCGGAGCAGCTCTAGGTCGTTCTCCTCCACCCCTCTGCGCCCAGCCGGTGGGTGGTGTGAGGTCTTACCAGCACGATGAGCAGTCCCGTTCACGCCGCGCGTAAGCCTTGACTATCGCGTAAAGCCTGCTCGGGCTCTGGGTGAGTGAACACCGGGGCGATGGGGGTGGTGGAAGCCCCCCAGCGTGTGACGACGAGCGTCACGAGACCACGGCGTCTCCAGGCCGCGGCGGCGAAGGGGGTGGGGGTGTGGGGGGGAAGCCCGGCAGCGAGCGCTCCCGCGGGTCCCGCCCCGGCAGTGCCGCCAGAGGGCGCGCGCCGACCCCCGGTGGAGGCGGCTGGGCTCCGCAGGGCAGCCGCCCCCCACCCGGTCCCCCCCCC
>VZSC01011766.1:0-22394 GCA_013398225.1 Steatornis caripensis | reverse complement strand
GGTCCCCCCCCGCTCCCCGGCTTCAAAGCTCCCGCCTTAAGGCCCTGGTACTGACCGATCTCGCACGTGCACGTTATCTGAACGCAGGCCGTGCTCGCCTATGAAAGCTGCTAACGCCAGCGTCAGGCTTCCCAGAAAAAGGCAGTACGGAGTGTAGAAAACGTTTTTGGGGTTTTTTTTGGGGTTTTGTTTTTGGTTTTGTTTGTTTTTTTTCACTAGGGACCCTTGTTTTGATTAATATACAAAGCTCTTGAAACTGGTGGAGGACCGCTAGTGCCATGACCGTACACAGGGGCTTTGTGGCTCACGTGCATGTCCGTAAGATCTTAATTCCAAGAAGTGACCAGCGCCGAAGGAAGAAGAGAGGGCGGCCAGAGGCGGCCGTGGGATGCCTGTGGTGGGACTGAGCCCGGATTTCGCCTGCTTCCTCCTGCTCCCCTCTCTCTCCCCTCTGCTGTAACTACGGCTAGTTAAAAAGGCTTTCCTGTGCCTTGAGCAGTTTTGAGCATTGCTGAAAATGCAGATGCTGCGCGCTCTCGCCTTTACTTCAAATCAACAGAGCTGTGAGTAGAATAAAGCCCCAAAGAAGGCCCAGTACTTCATGAAATCTTACGGAAAGTACAATTTCCTCAGTTATTATGTCAAACAAGATAACTTAGATTTCAGAGAGGATGGTTTTTTTCATAACTCTGTATACCGGATAATTTTGAGTGACAGAGGTATAGTAGGGTACGCAGTACTTTCCAATTCCAATACTTTTTAATTGCAGCAATACCTTTGGGACGGATCTCAGTGAAAAGTTGTCCTGTTTTTCAGCTAATAGTGTATAGAGTTTGCCTCAAATAAATACGGAGGCTCCTGTCCTAACGGTGAGTTCAAAGTCTGCCAAAGTACTAATCCGGCTGTCTGAAAAGAAAAGAATATCAAGAAAAAGTCTGTGGCTTTGATTTATTCAGACCACAAACAATGCTGCAAACTCCTGTAAATGTTTGGAATGCGTCAATGTTTTCCTGAATCTGCCAGTTACAGTTTTTCAGGGCACAACTTGTATTTGTTTGCAGACACTGGCAGGGGAGACAGCGTGCTCTGACGAGCTGCAGGCACAGGCTGCTTCAGCAGATTCCAGGGATTTGCTCTCCCTGTTTGTTCCAAAAATAAGTGCATCTCCTCCTGGTAAATGTTGTATGCAAATATGGCTTCGTCAGTTTTACATGAGATTCTAATTCATTCATTTAAAGATGTTCATTCTGTAGTGTATGCAAATTTGCATATGTAATTCAGCAAAGGCAGGAGCAATCTTTTATCCTCATCACTTCTGACATTTTAATCAATGATTTATGTCTTATTCTTACATTTATTAGCCCTCCCTCAGAATGCTAAGGCAGATTATTACGCTTTGATATTTCTATACATATATAAAGCTCATTAAGGCTCTTTGACAGAAGGATGGTCAAAGTGCAGGAATGGGGGCAGGCATTTGAGGGCTCACGCTTTACCTTCTCTACAGGCTGGTTGTGCTCATTTGATAAACAACTTCCCTGTGTCACCGCCATTCCATCTGTACAATAGAGATAGCATTGCCCGAACTCAGAGGTGCGACTAATTGGAGTTTTTAAAGCTTTTTGAGCTCCCTGGCTGGAAGCTGCTATATAAATATGCTTCTCATCGCAAAGAAAATTAATGAGGTATAGTCCTATGTAACGGAGATATCATCCGTTATTTCTAGGTTTTGTCTGCGTTTAATTGTGGCTGCAGAAATGGCATCCTCTTCTTCTAGAGACCACCCCTTGTAGGTATTCACAGTCCCATACTCACTGACTTTTTGACAAAATGCAGCTTTTACTGCTCTTTCCTTCTTCTGACTTCCTTGGCTTTCCAGATCTGAGAGACTAAACTGGATTTTATTGCCTTCCAGGCACCGTCAACAGAATAATTTCTCTAGTCTCAATGCCAATCAGCCACTCCTCTGTGAATCCTTGGAGGGCAGTTGAGTTACAAGGACTACTGGGAAAGGCCGAATTGTGAGACACAGAATTGCAGAGGAGTCATTTTAAAGGCCTTATTTAACCTACAAGACCTTTACGACTGGGATGAACGTGTGAACAGAAAGAAATCAGCTGGGATCACAGATCCCATTTGGAGTCTGAACCAGGTCTCGGTATTTAGAAGAGTTATTTGTGATGAGAGAAATCAACAAGGGATTTTTCAAATGATTTTTTCAACCCAAAGCGTGGAAATACAGCCCTGAAAGTCTCTCAGAGTTAGAGCTTTGCCTATGTAATTTTTGGAAATATATTTGTATTCCTGTATGCAGTAAGGGCAGCCCTGTGTCCTGCAGGAGTCCAGTTCCAATTTCCAGACATGTAAATCCATTGATGGTACCTCTCAAAAGCAAAATCCCAAGCATGTTTACACTTAGAAATGGGAACTATAAACTTACACTTTGTGCATAGGGGTGTGTGTGTTTGGTAAACTCCACATCATATTCCTGGAGAACACAGGCATATGTGACAAATCTGTTCTTTATTCAGTACGGCCGCTGCACGCAGCTGAAGTTCATGGCATCCCTGTAAAAGGAAATTTTCTGGAGGACATCCGAAGTCTCAGTTCAAACTCTTTTCAATGGAGTAGTTTATGAACGTCCCTGATGCACACTCCGGTCTGCATCCCATGTTGGAGTAAATCCATGTGACTGTAGCTACTGACTCGTTGGCCCAAAGTAAGGATGACAGCCACAGGAGACCTCGAATATACAACTGGATATTTTCATTGCAACAAAGTCCAGCCTGACATCTAATTCTGCTCAGGTATTGTTATGAGCCCTGTGACTGTCAAATATACCCAGATAATTTTGATGCCACAATACTAAGCCCAGGATAATGGGGATAAGTGGGACAAACAACTTGCATTATGAGCTCCTTTGTAAGAACAAGAAGTAACTACAGTGATACTTAGAAAAATAAGCATTTTTACATTCATCCAATGCTAAAGATCCTAAAGAGAGACGTGTGTACATCCCTCTGTTCTTCAACAGGTAGCTTAAAAAAGTTCCAGTCACCACTAGTAAGGAATTTTATTAATTCTAGGGATGTCCTCAGGAGTCAAAGAAAAAAGTGAGTAAAAGAGGCACTGCAGTATTTTACCAATCTTGCCTCTTCTAAACTAGTCAGACTCTCCTGTTATCTCCTAAAAAAACTATTATAAAAGCAGCCAGTTTCACAACTCCGAGGCTAGACAACTACCTTGAAAATAAAAGAAAAAAGGTTATTTTCAAAATAGCATGATTCCAAGGGCTGGAGCTCAAAGAAATTCACTGTCCATCCTCGTCCTTCACTTCTGTCTCCCAACAGGTGGGAAAACAAGCACTGGTGTTTCATACTCTCAGGAAATACAGTTTATTCTCGATGTTGCCAAAACATTTCCTATTTAATGTTATAAAGGCATTCCAAACACCTTATTTTTTAAAAATTAATTTGTTTTAATTTAGTTTTATTTTATTTAATAACAAATATATAAAAAAGACAACAGAGATTGAAGTTCTTGGTTTTTTCTGGTTTATTTTGTTACTCAGACCGGCTCTCAGCACTAAACAGAGTTGGCAAAATGGAATGAAGAGAAGAGGCTTGATTGTAATAGGCATGGTTTATTACTTATTAACCCTTATCCTACACCACCCTCCCACCTTCCACTTTCTGAGAGGCAGTAGCACACCCACTCACTGAGGAATTACCCAGCATCACGGGCATCACCCCCTTCCACAAGAAGCTGTTGGTGCAGGACAAGCAGCTACTGCCGATCAGGTAACATGCACTGTCTGAGACAAAGCCTGAGTTTAACGTGCTGTCTCTCAAGGGCTGCCAGGACAGGACACCCAGAGCACTCTCTGTGTCCTCTCCTGTCTCTCCAGATCCTGTGGGACAGTACCTGCAGCACAGATAGTGTCCCCTCCCAACAACTTCATCTTCAGCACCATCCTCTAGCCCTGGATACTCTCTGGGTACGGGCTTCCTCCAGACGCAGGGTCTCTGCTACGCCTCTGATTTCGGTTCTGGAAGGTCTGGGCAGGAGAGCAGGGAGCTGTCCCAGGATGTCCCATGGCCAAGGCAGCCCTGTCCCTCCTCGCTCTTCACTCCTCAACCAGCAAATACACCACTGCTTCTTTCTAACTACCAAATACTCTGCCAGAGGAACCTTCCCCAGTGCTTCTCAGGATTTCTTCAATCCATAATTAAATAAACAGCATTGCAAATCTGAATTAATAGTAAACATGGCAGATATAAAAGTAAAGGAAAAATATGCTGGAGGGGTGGATGTAGTCTGAAGAGAATATACCAAAGGACTTACAGGAGTATTAGACACAGAAAACAGAACAGGAGAAACACAACAGTACACAAGGATCACCATTGAATGGGTTTCTTGAGAAGCCCAACTCTTATCTTCATTTGCTCTACAAATAATACTTTTTTCATGTGCTGTAATGAGACATTGGCTCTCTCTGCTATCAAGACACAGTCCCACAGCTGCATCTCCACAGAGGAAATGGTACAGGCAGCGTAGTGCTGCCCCTAGCAGTTAACATTGCTGTTGGCTTTCCTTTATAGTGCCCACCATCGCGTGGATACCTTCAGAGAGGTGCTCCAGGACAGAGGCAAGGTTGCACCAAGATGAGCAGAATTAGTGCGGTGAGACCAGTGTGGGATCTGATCTGGTTCCCTGTGTGGGGCGGTCCCGCTGACCTCCGCCATCCCACAGGAGGCTGAAGACCCCGTCACAGGCCCTCTTGGTTCAGTGAGGATCTTCTGACAAAAAGACATTGTTAATGCTGGTGAAGCCAGGAGTCTAAGGATGAATGGGGCCAGATCTGAGCGTGGACAGCGAGGTGGCGTGTGGACCACTGCCAAGTGCTTAGTTCTTACACTGCCAATTCTTCTCTCAGCTAGGACTTTTGGCTATGAATCTAACATCATTCATGGCACTCTCACTTTGAGGTCTGCTTCTCTGGTGCCAGAAAGGTCCAGCGGAGTGAACGCTGAGCTTCCCTTAAACGGGAAAATAGCAAAAGGAAAAAGTTTTAGACCAAAATACAAAGTGCAAAGTGATTCCTGCTTCTGTATCAGACGCCAACAAAGTAGACGCATTTTCAGCTAGAGCCACCTGTGTTCTGAGTTTTTCATTGCACGTTATATGGTGTCACTGAAGAATCATCCTGGAGCAGCAGGTTCTGTGCTGCTGCTCCCTTGGCTGCTCTTGCTGAGCAGAGCTGCTCGCCCAGCACGCGACCCTCTCCAGCCGTTTGAACAATTCATAAAAAGCTGCACTTCTGGAAGGTTTGATATGTTTGGCAGTATCCACACAGGCCCTAGCGATTTATTTTTTGGTAGTAAGTACTACTCATTCATTGAACTGAATTTCAGAGTTTTCCTGTGTAGTTTTAAAAGTAATTTGGCCAGAGGTAAGAGCTGCAGACCCTAAGGGCTGTAGCCAGCATTCGTTTCACATAAATCATAGCTTGCTTTACATTACATTTTCTTTGGAATGGAAAGCTAATTTGTTTAGTTATGTTGGTCTGAGGGCATCAAATTGGATCATATTGTCACTGGTAACAAAAACAAGCTCACAGACTGCTCAGGACATCAGTGAAAGTAATAGCTCAAATGGCTTCATCCAGCCATAACTAAAGGTAGACATCTGATAAGTTAGTCAAAGCTTCACCTTTCATGAGCTATCAGTTCATGCATCACCCTTGACATTAAAAGGGCCTCATTCCCACAGCTTTAGCACCATAAGGGTTTTTCATTCTTAAAAATAGCATCTGTGCCCAAGATTGTTCTGGAAATTTTACATCAGCAACTAACATCTTACTAAATCAGACCTTAAGGATCTCCTGGGATATTTGAGTTTATTTTGTAACTGTACTACTCATTCACGGAAGTAACACCTTTCCAGTCAAACCTTAATATTAAACCCAAACAAAAGAAGCAATTATGCTTCCAGCTTCTAACAGTAAGATGAAATAAGTTTAATTATTAAGTAAAATTATTTATGGACAAGTGACTTCTTGGTAGCCTCTGTCATCATTATGTCTCATACTAACAGAACAATTTTTTTAAAATTAAAAGATTCTTTGCTAATGTATTAATTATGTGGCCTCTCTTTAAAATTTTAATGCTGCACTTCAAAGCACTGTAAAATAATTATAAGGAACAAGACGGTGGTCTCATTGATGAATGACATGTAGATGTTCCCCCTGTTCCTAGAGCAAGCATTACCAAAACCACGCTGGTGACCACTGCTGGTGGACTTGCTGTCCTGGAGTCCCAAAAATTTCCTCCTTTGCTTTAATGTGGAAGTTACCCTGTCAAAAGAGCTATCTGTAACAGGTAATGCTGGATACGGATCCAGAGACCTTGTTTCTCTCCTTACATTGACTTTGCTGAAGAATTACAATTTAGGAAGAGTAAAGACATCTCTGCCCCCAAACTTTAGTTATCTTCACAAATGAAAAGGTTGTGCCACCAAGTTGCAATGCATTTACCTCCTGATTGGGTATTTTTTTTTGTTATTGTCAGGCTTTACTAGGTCTGGGAGCATTGATTTTGATGGAATTAATGACCCTAGACAAAAGTGTTAACATGACGCTGGCTTTGTACAGCATTAAATAGTAAAACAACGCACAAGGTCTCAGGTGCAGGAACTTCAGCCTCCTTACTCTCATGCTCTTTCAATGTTATATGGAAGGAAACACCAAGTAAAGCATTTGAGGTGTGACTCATTAAACTTATTGTTCTAATGCCGTTCCTTAGACACGTTTTCTACAAATTAAAACAAGTAAGTAAATTCTACTGTTTCACGTTTTGTTTGCATCCCTTCTTCAAAGGAAGGAGGAGAAAAGAGAGGAGAGAAGAGAGAGAGAAAAAACCTCAAACATTAAGAAGCTGTTTGGTGTGCCTACACTGGGATATCTCGTTTTTCTCTTGGTGGACAAATAAGTAACCTACACACTGGGAAGGAGAGACAAGTAGGGACAAAGTGCAACTAGTAGCGGCTCCAGTGTGCAACCTGGGGAAAAGCAGGTGCGCTAAGTGCTCCTGGCAGCTACTCTGACTCAATCATGGTTGCAAGGCCATATGCCTGCACCACATCTTTAGCAGCTGTGACACTCATGCCGGCCGTCAGCTTGGCTTAGGAGAGACCTAACAGCCAGGGAGCCTCACGGGATGCAGCCCGTGAGTGCCCTAGGTGCTCCCCTCGTCCTCAGCATGCAAACCTTGATTATACAGAGCTTAATACATATGGGAATAACACTTAATATATGGGGAAATCAGGCTGTTTCTTCTTAAAAGTCTACAATGTGAAGTTTAATTCCAGCCACTACGCAAGAACTTGTGCAGACAGGAGACATAAGGCCTCGTTGCTCTCTGCATTCAAACTTGGGTACAAGCTGCTGAACAACTGAACAAAATATTATGCTTGTAGCCCTTCCCAACAATGGCTTGTCTCACGTTTCTACCTGTTTTCACACTACAACAGCTCATGCCAATACATGATCAGAAAAAGAAAATAGAGGCATTATGGTATCAGGGAATTGCTGATCTAGGTTTAATAGCTCTATTTTTATAATTATTGATTGAAAATTACTCTCTCTGAGAGCTGTTGAAATACATTTTCATGACACATTTTGCATTTTGCACCAAAAATGCCAATACTTACTGCTCAGTAATCTTGCCTTTAGTTTGCCTCATCCTTCATCTGCTAAAAAGAGGCTCCTTTGTGTAATGCTCCTTTGTGAAGCGCACAAATACACCTTGGTGTAGCAATCATTTGCAGTGGGGCTGTCTCACGGTGTCACTGAGATGAGGCAGATTAGAGGAAATGCTAACTTTAAGTGAACGACAAATGATCCGAGGGGACGCACGATTACCAACCACTTGATAATCGCCGCATAATAAGATCGTTGTGGTTTGATTGCACGTCAAGGCTGCGTGACGGTGCTTGTGCAGTGGCGCATCCTGAAAGGCGCCAAGAACTCTCTGATATGGAGATCTGTGAAAAAATATTTGTGGAATCGATGGATAGTTTCTATCTCTAGGATTGTCCAAGCTGTGTACAAAATGCATGGTTTTTGTTGTTTCCTGGGATTGCTGTTTCTTCCTTTATGCCTCACAGAGTATTTGTAGGTGTCTTTCCCGTTACTTGTATGTGCATCAGGTAGTGCTGAAGCCTGTCATGGTCTCAGAGCTGAATCCTACGGAGGGAGCCGCAAAACTGTTGCGTCTCGAAAGGCATGTTGCTGTTTAAGATTGTCAGGCGTTTTTTAGTTGAGCAGTCAGCAGAAGTTTCAGCACGTAGCTGTGATTTTTTTTTTCTGTGTGTGCCCCAAAAAGTTTTGCTCCCGAAGGATGTTGATTAAAAATTTTAACAGGGGTTTTAACAGCCACGCTACATGAAAATGCTCAGCCTTTAAGTACAGTCCCCAGCATTAATAAAATTAGTGGGAATACACTCTGCATTTGTGTAACAATTATCCCCCAGTTTCTGTTTTGTTCCTCTAGATCATCTTGCTTGCTTCAAGTATCCTGTCTCCATGATTTATTGCTAGATCTGCTTTGTCACCATCTGCTCTGCTGTTGCTCAAGAAAGAACAAATCCCCAGAAAACATTACTGTCCAGACTAAGCACCATATAAGCATCCTTTGCACATTCAGCCAAACATTAATGGCGAGCTAAGCTATAATCACAAATTCCCTCCTTTCCTGTTCACTACAGTTCAAATTCATATCAAAAACTTGGTGGAATTCAGCTATCCTCCTTGGGGATATAGGTTACCATCTGTCTGGTTTCCAGTGGTACATTTAAAAAACATTTGTCCCATTTTCATAAAACATCCTGCTGCACAGCAACCACTTTAATATCTAATTACACAGCATTATGTATCACATATGTCACAACCAGAATAATTTGACCTAAGTTTCTCTTATCTAGTCTAGTCTGTTTTCCTATTTTAAATTAAGTTATCCAAACACCTACAAATCCAAAAGCATGCCTCTAGCTAATGTAATTAAAAAAAATAAAATAAGTAAATATTGAACTGCCTGAGGAGTATTTTGGATTTCATTTCGTAATTTATATAAGATTTTCATTTCAAAAGCAAGCTAGATTTTAAACTAAAGGTTAACGTACTTAACGTTGCATTAAAAAAAAATAAAATCCAAGTAAGTAAAAGCAGGCGAGAGAATATCAAAAGATATCAGTTGTTGTGCTGCCCACATAAACACGTACAAATGTCAAAAATATAACAAAATAAATTAGTCTTCCCCACTTCTCAAATCTTCCCGTCTGTCCCCCAGAGGCCTGTGCAGAGGACAGACAGCCATTCTGTGGCCAGTCAGGGGAGAGCATCTTCCCAAGGCACATCTGCTAAGGGTGTTTGGCGTGAAGCCTTCTGAAGCCTGTGGGAAGCTTCCCGTTGGCTCCAGCAAGCCGTGGTGCTGTCGGGGACCCCCGGAGAGGGGCTGGGGAGAGCCAGCCAGACTGCACCACAGCCACGTCCCTCCTCCCTGGCTGACCCACGTGTCATCGCTAACTGCACCTCTGAGTACCTTTACAATGCAGTTAACGATGATCAGGGCACAGGTGCTCCGGGAGCACTGCGATTTCAAGCGCACATGAAACCTCTTGATACCAAAATCCCATGGGGCGGTGTCATTCACCATCGAAGACCAGTAGCTTGCCTTGCACCGCTTTGCCCAGCTATGCTATATTTATGCCCTGCTCATGCAGGGGTGATGCTCCAGCCATGGAAGGGTAATGCCTAGAGCCATGTCATATTTCCACCCTGTCTCACCTCCCCCTAGCCAGGATCTTTCCTCCTCCCCTCAGCAAAGCGTTGAGGCAGAGCAGAGTTGCCATGAACATGGGCGTAAGTAGGGATGATCTGTAGGTCCTCGGTTGCTTGTTGAGGGTGGGGGATAGGGAAAGGAGTG
This sequence comes from Steatornis caripensis, assembly GCA_013398225.1. NCBI lineage: Eukaryota > Metazoa > Chordata > Aves > Caprimulgiformes > Steatornithidae > Steatornis > Steatornis caripensis. The sequence goes on along the minus strand of VZSC01011766.1, from coordinate 12,411 downwards.
CCCCTTGTCTTGGAGACTCCACTTAGTTCCTCTGGGAGAGCTCGTAGCTGAAGAGTGGGATGAGATTGTCTCAGGAGCTGGGCCTCAGTGAGAGGAGAAAGAGAGAGAGAGAGATGTAGGGAAAAAAATATCCTTACCTCTTCTACCTAGAAACTCAAGTAGACCTCTTGGTCAAAAGTTTTGGTACCCAGCCCTAAGTTGTGTCATGATACTTCTGACTGCTATTTGATCCTGGAAGATTCAAAGGGTATTTTCCATGGCTACTGCAAGGAGAACAGTTGCAGCAGGCCACTCTTGAGATGACAAACAGATGATGGATAGTAGCAATTATTTTTTTTGAGCACAATTTTTTTTCCGTCTGTATCTAGCCAGAAAGCAGCTATCTTGTTCACAGCTATTTGTCTAAGAGAAGCTATAAATTTAACTAAAGTTCACAGGGAACATACACTCTTGAGGGTGGTAGGATACTTCTCCTGTAATCACATCAGTTCTGTCTGCACTGAATCTGAGGCAAATTACTCAGAAGTCTCCCTCAATTTCTCTGAGTCTTCCAGATAGATATGAGATAGTTAGTCCAAAGAACAATGTTAATGGTGGAGTCTGTAGTGTAGGATTCTTCCCTCAACCCTCAGAGCCACCTTAGAAGAACACACAGCATAGAGAAGCTCGTTCTGAAAGCAGCTAACTAACTTTTCAATGAGAAACTAACTCTCATTCCTAGAGCATGAATGACCTTTAAATAAGGTGTTATGACTGGGTAAACGAGGGTCACATCCCCTGTGACTGGTCACAGTTTGGTTGCGCACCAGCAAGTGTCAGTTGTCTGGTAGCAACATCCCGAATGCACTGCAGTCACTTGGCCAGGCTCCCTGGGGCTCAGAGGGAGAGGCAGGACTGTCAGCAGCACAGGGCTGGAGGTGCGCATGTGGTTGGAGCTGCCCGTCTTTTGCAAGTGGTAATTATTTTCATTATGTTATTGGTGTTTAACTGAATTCACAGTGGTAACTGCCAGATTTTACCAGGCAGAGAACGATGCCATTTAAGAAATGGACATTGCATTCTCAGGAAGAATTGCAGCAAAAAAAAAAAAAAAAAAGCAAGCTTGTAAATCACTTAGATTTTAGAGAACTTATTCTATTCTACAGACATCCCAGTAGGACACAAAAAGCCCTTCATAGGAAAAACTGCAAACATCATATAAAGTTTCATTATACTGCTGAGCTAGTCAATGAGATTTAGAAAATATTCAGACATTAATATCAAAGTCTATTTGCTAACTAGCCCCGATGGTAATATTATAGTATCAGGCACAGCTAGCCAGGAGAAAAATAATCTGTTACTCATTAAAATTTATCTGCTGTTTCAGGACAGATTATCTGACTAAGATCAGTATGACTCTGAAGTTATCTCAGAGGAGACCTCGTGAGCTCTATGATATTCAAACCAACATCTGAGTGATCTAAAAAGAACACAGGTCAGTATCATAACTTCAGAGATATTTAATTATAAGTCTATCAGTGGACACCTTACCTCTTCAGCTAACCAATAAACATATAAACAAATACAGAAGGAAAGTGATCTCTACATTTACCTTCGTGTAACTCTGCACTTTTTGCTGAGTGACAGAATGTATAGCTTTATGCCCAGAACTTCATTTACACGTCTGCTTTTGAGCACATTCACTCATACAGTAACTGTGATTGCCAGAGCAATCATGCTTGCAGCCAAGGTACAAAATAATCCTCCATTTATGATTTGTCTATGCACAGAGGTCTAAGCACTCCAATAAAGGTAGGATTTGGCAGTTCATCCCACTTTTCATCATGGAATTAATCAGGACAACTGATGCTAAGGCATGCTTCCCACTTAATAAGCAGATAATGGTCATGAGTTTTGCACGCATAAAGAGATGATATCTGATGTCCCTGACCTGTACGGCGGGGCAGAAGTCAAAGGTTTGTATAAACTTATTAGAGATGAGAGTGGAACAAAACAAATAAATTATCCATAAAATTAAGTTGCCTCGTGAATGAGAGTGGTCACAAGAGGCCATCGGAACAAAGAAGTCTTGGCTCTAACACAGTAAGGAAGCTGCTACTCTGGGCACCTACACTTTTTCCATAGAGATCCCTGTGTCACCAGTTCCCTGCTGCTCACGTGCCATTAATGCACCAGTGGGACGTGCCAGTTCAATCACACGGATGCTACTTTTTTATTTAACTGAACTAGGGTGCAAATAAGTCTCGGGATGTCTGCAAATCCTTTTTGTGCTGAGTGTCCACATGGCTGCACGAGGAGCTGAGCAGGCGCGCTCGCTCCTCGCACTTCCAACGATTTTAAGTGAGGTGCTTTTTTGGGCCAGCTGATAACTAGATTATCTGTTATACTATTTCTTTAGAGAGAGATATGAAGAAATTTAGAGAGACACATGAAGAAATTTTCACAAAAAACCTGAACGTATCTAATCTTTTATCTCAAAGTGATGGGAACACTCCACAGCATTCTTTGCATAAATCTGAAGTACGCACTAAGGCAGGATGTTAATTTCATTTTATGACTGCTGGTAAATGCAAGACAGAGAATACACATATATCCATCCCAGAACATACATTAATAAATTTCAGGAGTGTTTTAAGCACCTCGGATGACTGAAACCAAAAAATATGAAGTGGTTTTTGTAATGATTTTCAAGACTGAGGATTGTTTTAGTGTCTCAGTCTCAATGCAACTTCTCCAACTAAATAAAAAGCCCTGGCTGGTACAATGAACTCGAGAATATGAAAAGTGTCTTCAATTTCAAACGTGGCTTCTGTTAACGAGAAGTTACCCAAATTCTGGTTTAGGAAACAACTGATAAAATCTGCTTGGTTAGTTAATAAGAGGGTATTAGAGTGAGTCTGTAAAACACGAATACGTCTTTGATTACAAGCCGATATGACAAAACGAATCGTGTAAGTAAAAATGAACCCGAGTATTTGTTTTTTTACTGTGCTAAAGACTGTGATTTCCTAAGACACGTTTGTAATACTTAAAGGATATCTGATTTTCACGGTTTAAAGCTGGGCTGGCTATTAAATGGACAACAGAGGCTCTCTGTTAACCCTTTCACTTCCCAGAAGGGGAAGGGAAAGAGAAAAGGGAGAGAGGCTTATGGGTTGGAAAGAATTAAAAAAGTTTTCATGTAACAATAAGAAAGGTATAATAATAATAAGGAAAATTAATTAAATATATACAAATATACATAAACCCAATATCGAGCTCCCTCAATGATGATCAGGTCACCCTGGACAGGACTCAGTGGCAGATTGGAACTGGATTCAGGAACACACCCCTCGGACGCCGGCCATAGAAGACGAGAGCTTGACCCTTGTGATCCCTCAGCTTTATTCTGGGTGTGTTGTGTATGGGATGGAATACTGCATTTGGTCAGGTCTGCGTCACCTGCCCGGCCCGCTCCTCCCTGCAAGAGGGTTGCAGATCTGACCCCTTTTCTGCTCTTGCATTGGTGGAGCAAACCCAAGCAACGACCTTGGTTTCCATAGGAATAAGTGTAAGCAAGAGCCTTTCTGCACACCATCCCTATGGTTACTCCAGCAGTAACTGTAAACATCNGGTGTGTTGTGTATGGGATGGAATACTGCATTTGGTCAGGTCTGCGTCACCTGCCCGGCCCGCTCCTCCCTGCAAGAGGGTTGCAGATCTGACCCCTTTTCTGCTCTTGCATTGGTGGAGCAAACCCAAGCAACGACCTTGGTTTCCATAGGAATAAGTGTAAGCAAGAGCCTTTCTGCACACCATCCCTATGGTTACTCCAGTAGTAACTGTAAACATCGAGCCTTATCACTCCCAGAAGCAGACACTGTCTGAAAAACATGCTGTTAATTTCAGAGTGTGCAGTCCCTTAGAAGAGAATTAACCGAAAAGTAAAACTACTAAAAAGAAAAAATGGTTCTGTCCTAGCTCAAACCAGGACACTGATGGAGGGTGTGGGAACAAGTCGTTGTGAAATCTGTGAATGGTCTAGCATCTGCAGCTGAGAATTCCTGATGACTGGGTAATGACGGGAGAACTACCAGGGTTTCGTGTAAAGATGCGAGCTTATATCCTATCTGAACTCTGAGGGGTAAAGACCTTGCAATTTGCTAGCACGGAGTTTTGCAGAATACTTTCCTCATACTTAAATTGAACTCTTAAGTGCTTGTGTAGTACAGTAATAATGATTAGCCATACAGCATATGAGCTGCAGAGCAGAAGTTTAGGCTAAGAAAAAGACAAATAAGTGACTGCAGAGAAGTACAGTAATTCATAATTTGAAAATTGTACTAAAAAGTGAAGCAGCTTCTTAGCAAATACAAAACTTCTCACAGAAATGTAAGACTAACTCTTATCTAGGTTAATCCACATGGTGTTTAGCTGTTTCACTCCTTGGTACTCTACAGAATAGGATTTGTAATAGGTCTATTAATCAAAGTGATGGAAGAATAAAATCTTCACACTCAGCCAGGAAGACATCAAGTCAGTATCAAAATCACAACATTTTAAGTTAAAGCCGTCTATCTGGACTTTGGAAAAGTTTAGACTACACAGCCAAAAGTTAGAAACCAAACATTAGAACTAAGCTGATAAAAAGTGACCATTAATTAAAACTGAAGTCAACAATCCGGCGCTGAAGAAATTTCTAGGACCCTAAGCCAGAAATCTAATGTAAGATGTCCAAAGCAAGTTCATAATAATTCATCATCAATTTGAGATGAGATAAGCTCATTGAAGGAAGCCAAATGTGGATAATACAGGGGACTACAGGCATTCTGTATGATAAATATTAACTCCTCTTCTGAGAGGGAGGCTAATGGGGACTCAGGATCCAGCTAATTTAGGACTGTTTTTTATAATCAACTGAACAGTAATTTAGGGCCCAGGTTACTAACTATTATTGATGTTGTAAAAGACTTAAGTCGAGATGCCGGCTGACTACCAACCCAGCTGTTGAACTCAGTTGTGTCCCAGCACATACTGGTGCCAGCCCTTGCTGCACCTACCTCTGAGTCTAAAACCCAACAGTTCATCACTACAGGAGACGAAAAAAACCACCTCAGTGATAAAGTAATAAACGCAGTGGGATGTGCTTAGTTCACAGCCATCCATCTGGAAAGATCTCGGCAGCCAGGTTATGAGCAGAGTATGCTGTGCTGAGCACTGGGGATTTTCAAGGGACAACCCACGTGCTGTTGATGGTCTGCAAGGCACACAAAAGTGGGTGGCAAAAGCAGAAGCTGCACGTATCACTAGTTCTTCCTCTGCGTCACTTTCACCCTGTGCAACGGTTCCCAGTGTCTTTTAACCACCCAGGGTCCTTCAAAAGCTTGTTGAAGAAGACAGTTGTGCACAGGTTAGAAGACAGAGGTGGGGAGTTGAAGGAGGAGTCTGGAGCGATGGATTTTCTCTTGAGCTTTTTGACTGGCAAGAAGTAGCCCTGGTGAGAGAATAAAAGATTGCCCACGTGTTGTGTGTACAAGCTATGTGCATGTTACACTGGGCACCCTCCTGCTTCTCTTCCTCAGGATTGCATGCTGTGTCCCTGTGGAGCCGCCGGCTGCACCTGAGCAGATGCTTGCAGCCTCGCTGCATGGAGGGTTTGGGCCTGGGCATGGCCCCAGCCTGCCCTCTGCACTCAGTGTGCACCGTCCAGCCCTGCTCTCAGAAGATGCAAGCAGTAGCGGCTGCTGGCAGAGAGGAACGATGAGGTGAGAGGCATCTTCAGAGAGCCTGAGACAGGGCAGGAGCGGTGAGGGACAGAGCGCTGGTGTATGAAACGCCCACTTCCACCAGCTGCCGGGACCCGACGTGGTGCTCTCACAGCACGCCGTGCAAACCGGGCTGCTGTGACACCTGCAGCCTGGTGTCCCTGCGGCCCGAGCTCTCCTGAAAGAAATGTGCTCTTCCCTCCCTCCCTCCCGCGTGGTTTCACCTGGCCGTTCTCAAACATGCCCTTAATACGCTAAACAACATCGTTCAGAGAAATAATTGCTCTCCGAACTCCGTGTTAATTCTTAGTCCTCGCACAACAGTGGTGCACATATTCTGTATTATCATGGCCCGTCTGCAACACGTGCTCTGCACCAACAGAAACTGCTGCTGGAAAAGGAGAAGCCGCAACATTTTTTGGTTATGAATACCCCGTCTCGTGTCTCCCAGCGATAAAGAGCTCCTGCAATAACCGCGGCCTGCACCGTAGATGGCGGTGTGCCGTTACTTTCCTTGGCATGTTTACCTGTTAGCTGGTTCCTTGACATTTGCTAGAAAACTACTTCACTCAGTAAACAGCAAAAACGATAACATCTGAGACTATATTTAAACACTATTAATTTCATATCTGAAATAGGAGTATTCGTTAAGTGTTTGCTGTAAACTTTAGCATGTCATAAATCCAGTTGTTTTTATAGGTCAGGTCCCAGAAGAAATCTAAGCAGAGAGACTGAAATGTAGATAAGCAAAAGGAAATTTCCTTGGGCTGTTGTATATAAAAGTAATAAGTAATACTTAGAAGTAAAGTTATTAATTCCCCAAACACATGACTGCATTCAGTCTATGTGAATACTTTAGTCAAATTCGAAAGCTAAGTATTTTAAGTCAACATTACTGCTCTCCAAAATAACTAATGTGTTCACCAAAACATTTTATGAATCTACACGTCGTTCTTTAGATTAATCCTTTTTAGGTTTCCTACACCGCAGAACGTAGCCTGTACTTGTTCTGCATTCAAAGACGTCTTCTTACTCAATTTTTCCCTAGAGTAACAATCAGACTTCAGAATTGTATTGTACCTACATGGTGGTAATGCTCTAAACAGCAAAGGGTGAAGTGGGCTTGTGTTTTGTTTGGTTTCTTGAAGGAGAGGCAGTAGTACAAGATAAGGGACTGCTATCCCCACCGCATCCTCTCAGTCCTGCGCTTATGAGCGTTGCCATGAAAGCTTTGGGGGCTGAAGCTGGTTGGCAGGAGGTCCACTAACCATGGGGAGATTAGTGGACAGAAGCAGCCCAGGCTTCTTCTGGGGCTGGGGAGTCAGACCCTACGGTCTGTCGGTGTCACTGAAGTATAGTTGATGCCAGCCAGGAGGGTTTGAGCTGGTTTTTCTTCCTTAAAGCTGGGCTTTACAACAGTCATCTGATGACTACCCGCTAAGCATATAGGAAGAGAGACAGGGTTTTTTTTCCTTCTCCGAAAGGTTTTATCTCCCTAGCAGGAAACTTGGTATGGAAAGCAAGATGGAAAAAGAGAGCGTGCATGGGGCTGTCTGGCTTGAGCAGAAGTGAGCTCCCAAAGCTGACTCAGGAGCCCCTAAAAAGCCCCTAGATCCAATGCTGCTGTGCAAGGCTTTTGCTCTCCACTCTAGCAGAGCCATAAGTGGAGGGGATATTAGGCGAGAAGGCTAGAAATCACACTAGTGGCTGCCTGCTAAAAAGTCTCCAGTGAAAATCTTCCCTTGGATGATTAACCACTGCAAACCAACCCAATCCCTCTCGAGCTGAGGTGCTGAACCCCAGCAGATTGTTTTAGTGACACCGAGTTACCCCTGAACGCACGGTTATTGCACTTGCGCACAAAGATGGAGGTGCAAGTGGTCTAGGCCCCTCAAGGAGCAGATACAACGTTTGAAAGTCACCACTTTGCAAAAAGCAGTGAGAGAAGAGTTGCTCACAGACATTGTGCCAGGGGACACTGCAAGGCAGTCCACCTCGCAGGCACCCTCCAGCTGCGGAAAAGCAGCCGTTCACGTGAAGGAAGGTGCTGTGGGGGGCAAACACTGGAGTACGTCATGTCTTCTATCTCACTAAAGCAAGGGAGGCGCACCGACTAATAGCAGAGGTTGCTCCAGGGACAATTGCGGTGGCACACAAATGCAGACCGTGCCAGGCACTATTGAATTGGGTTTGTGATGATGGTGAGAGCCAGTTATAACTTGTTTCAGGATGACAGATGTCACAATGAGACAGCTCAACTGAGCAGCCATGTTTGGAAGAACTGTGACGAGACCTTAACAAACCGGGTGAGTGGGCAATGCAAAGGCAAATGAAATGCAGTGCCTGCAAATGCAGGGTAATACTGTTTAGAGAGGCACATTCAGACTTCAGTTTAGACACTTTACAAGACTTTCAGTTTGCTGTATTTTTTCAGAAAAAGGACAGCTCAACGAAATCATCTGCTCAGCGTTCAGCTGCCGTCAAAAAAATTACCAGCAAAATGTTTTGGAAAGAGCATTAGTGTGCCTGCTCTAGGACTCGAGTTAAAGCCAGTCTCCAGTTATTACTGATCCAGAGTTTAAAACTGTTATATATTGGGCTCACTAGGTGACACCTCTTTCCTGCACATAAATGTTGTTTGGGCAAATTTCAGGCCTGTGCCTGGACATGATGGTGTAGAGCTTTTTACCTCCCCTGAAGCAGTTACCAATGGCCAGAGAGATCAGTTTGGATTAGGTGAATGGCAGGACCCATCTGGTTTGGGATCTGGAAAAGCAGCGTATCAGCAGCAACGAGCAGTTGAGCACAACTTGCAGCAACTCTGCCACTATTCAAAACGGCAGCAGGTTGACCCAGTCCCTGACTTGCCCCAGGCTGGGGGGAGCTGGGGTAAACCTCTTCCTTACATCCTACCCACCTGCAACCACAACAAAGAATATAGGTCTCAGTCTTTAAGATCACCTAATCTTTCATTCACTAAATTGGATTATCAGAAATATAGATCTAATTTATGTCATCAAATGCTGATTTTTTCAGACTTGCAATGTTTTATATACTTCGGGAAATCTGCTGCACATAGGAAGTGTTAAGAGGCGGTACCAGGGCTGGGCAAATATACAACGAATGAACAAAATGTTCTTTTATGAACATGCAATGATACAAACGCAAATCTGAATGGGTGTGTCCCGGTCCGATTATGAACTCGGGGGAGGTTTGTTGTGATCCCAGGAGTGAGATTAAGACACAAACGAGGTCAGATGCTGCTACTTAGGTTACTTTATCAAACACGTAACAGAGGCTGGAGCGATAGGAAAGGCAGGAGTTATGAAGAAAGAAAACTTAGTAAGTATTCAGGAAACTATGCAAGAGATAGTCAGGAAAAGTCGCCACCATGGATCCAGCAGTGTCCCGCAGTCCACCGAGTTTAGTGGTTTCCGGGCCACGCGCGTGGGGCAGATAGAAGCAGTTGTCGTCACCCATCCGCGCTTATGGGTGATGTCCTTATAAACACTGTACTCATGCATATTCAGTTCTTTTCCCAGAAAAGTTATGCATACGCAACACATTTCCTGGAACTCATCTCCATACGGCAACCGCCTTCCTGCGCATGCGTGTTGTCATCACTGGGTGGTCGTCGGGTGGTCATCCGCCGAAAAGGGTGGTCGCAAGTTCACTGAACTCTGGTTGCTGAACATCACTTTTGCAGTCGCAAGCAGTAGCAGGTCCACGTCACAAGCAGTAGCAGGTGGTAGGCTTGCTTTTACAACACATCCGTTTTGTGGGCAATAGCAGGCTATTTTTACAAGACCCGAGGCCTTGTTTCACAAACGGTCTCGAGCAAGCTTTGAGACAAATGTCCATTTAATAGGTCTCCCACAGGGTGGTCCTCAGTTCGGTGAAATGTAGCCTGAAGAAGCAGGTGGGGAGGACCTGAGCCACAGGAACTGAGGGAATGCTCCCACGTTCTAAAACGTGGGGTGTGGCCCTGTGTTTGAGCGTTGGACAGCAGCTATTTAGTGCTCAGAATAAATTGGTAACAGCAGTAATATAAGCATTTTTAAGATTCCCGTTTGTACTATTAAAATATTTAATGAAATGATCTAATTAGTTGCTGACTAAAGTGTCAGGGAACGGTTTAGTTTACCAGGTTTAGTGCTACAAAGGAATTCTTTTAGATCCAGAGGATCCGTTGCTGCTGAGGGGACAGACTTTTTAGCAGGACTTGTTGTGACAGGACAAGGGGTAATAGTTTTGAACTGAAAGAGGGTAGATTCAGACTAGATATAAGGAAGAAATTCTTTACAATGAGGGTGGTGGAACAGTGGAACAGGTTGTCCTGTGGTAGATACCCCGTCCCTGGGAACATTCCAGGTCAGGTTGGACGGGCTCTGAGCAGCCTGATCTAGTTGAAGATGTCTCTGCTCGCTGCAGGGGAGGTTGGCTAGATGATCTTTAAAGGTCCCTTTCAACCCAAACTGTTCTGTGATTCTAATTGTGTAGAACTTCGATGTGTTAAAAATAAATCTACTATGCTAGATGTTAATATACCCTGCAGAACTAGTTCTCCCATAGTTCTGTAAAGGATGCCTATTACTTAAGGCTCAAGGCACTCTATAACTAGTCCATCTGGAGATTTCTTTATACATTCATTGTCAATTATTTTCACGCTTTAGTTTCATAATGACCAAAAAATAAACGGCATACTTTTAAACTCAGACACATTTTTATTAAGCACTCTGTTAATTAAGGATTGAAACAGTGCCCTCATATTCAGCACTATTTATTCTGAAAAAAAAAAACTTGCATTGGTACGCATTCACCTTTTATTTTTGAACGTTCAAATGCTCTTTTCTCGGTGCGAGTGAAAAAAACCCAGTTGTCTTCATTCCCTGGTAAGCACATTTTCTTTTTACACTCAGACTTCATGTTCTTTCACATCCTTTCACTTTTTTTTCTTTCCATTAGTTCTGTCGCAAGGAAAAACAAGTGCACGCTCCGCTGCAGAGCGAAGCAGGTCTGACTGATGCTCTCTCTCTCCCCTGACCTTTCTGCAGCACTGTTCATTAATATGACTATACCGCTAAATCTTCTGTTCGGGGGATTAGGGAATTGCATGGCAATAGCATACTGAGCTTCCCACCTCTAGCTGATAAGATTGGTACTGCTTAAAAATGGTTACAGTGATGAAGATCATTAAGAAACATAGTTATTCACTAACAGTAGCTTATTCTTCCTCTGCGAGCTACAAAGAAGGAGCTATGAGCCAAATTCTAGCTGATTAACGTTTCTCAGGTGAAACAGTGGTCAAAATGCGACCGTTTTTCAATCTTTTTTTTTTTTTGGTTGGCAAAACATTTCCCCATGCTTTGAAACTAGCTGTTACGAATACAACAAAACAGCCATTTATGCACTTTTCAACTTTTTCATTAGGATTTTATTTGCTATTGCTATTGGTGAGAGTTGGTGGTATAATTGCTGGATTTTTTCAGAACGGAGAAACGTTGCTTGGAGAATTAGTTTCTGAACTCAACAGCGCAGGAACTTCTGGTTTAAAAGCAAATTAAACACCTCTTCAGAAAACCTTGCTTGGTAGCCATAAGACAGGCTATTTTTAGCCGCAGCTGGAGTGAAAGAAGGGTAACTGCACGTCCTGTAAGATCATGAGTTCCTTTCTCTTCTAGACATCTGCCCTTGCTCTTCTGCTCCTAACAGCTCTATGTGCACTTGGATGATGAGAGAGAGAGCAGAGACCACCGCTGTGGTTGTATGGAAGAGATACATTCTGTGCACATAAGTTACTATATGTAAGCAAATCTCTTCATCTTTCATTACATGATCTCTATAGAGCTCAAGTGTAAGACAAGAGTGATGTCCTAAAGGATAGACGGGGAGTGGCCGGCATAATAGGCCTCTTAAACAGGGACAGCTGCCCTGCTGGCTTGAAAATAGCTTCTGCTCTTGATGCCTTGGAAGGAGAATAATGATTTCTGAAGTCTGAACCTAACTCCTCCACCTAGCACTGCTACAGATTTCAGATAAGGAGACATTACTGTGATATGCTTATATACATACCAAGATGCCAGTAACCCAACATCCTACTTCTTGAGTGAGCCCTGAGGCATTTATAGCGTGACTAATCTCACTTACTTTGACAGTCATTAGGCTGAGATGATAGCCTGACTTCTACATTATTCTCCAAAAGCTGTAACCGGCTTTCCCTATGGGTTAGTTGTAGGCAAGCGTAAGAGGCGCTGCTTTCAGTAGCTGGCCCACGTAACCTTACTCCTCAAGTACTCCTGAGGGACTTCGGAAAACATGGTGATATTCCCGACCAGGTTGAAAAACAATGCAGTGCTGGTCAAATCCCAGAAATATTTATTCAGAAATCAATCCTAAAATGCTGTCAGAGCTGCAGCTCCCAACCCAAACCAGTCCAGAACAATCCCTCCCTCCCAGATACGAAACGATGCTGAAAAAGAAGGAAGGCAAAAGAAAGAAGAAAAGCACCACATTTCCACTTAATTCAATCAATCAAAACGCACTTTGTGGGTTTCACAGGTCTGTCTTAACTTCCTGACGTAGCCAGCGGGACAAGGCTCTGCAGCCAGAGGGGAAGCGGAGACGCGGCCGGAGCCTCCGTGGGGAGCGGGGCTGGGGCTGAGGCACA